>JAOPFK010000495.1:0-5000 GCA_026122265.1 Ammodytes dubius
CCCCTGACCCCTAACCGTAACCCTGTTAACCCTACATGACCAGGAGCAGAGGAGAGCGCACGAGAAGGTTAGAGACACAAAACCCTACATAACACTACATAACACTACACTACATAACACTTAACCCTGTTAACCCTACACACTGAGACACATAACCCTACATTACACTACCCCTAACCCTGTTAACCCTACACACACATGACCAGGAGCAGAGGAGAGCGCACGAGAAGGTTAGAGACACATAACCCTGCATTGCTTATGGCTGTCCATCGTATTCGATGATGACGTTGCTCCACTTGAGCTGGGTTATTATGGGGGGTTTCGCTGGTGCCATTTCATGTGGCTATAGCAGGGGTTGACACTAAGGTTTCAAAAGCACTTGCCCATAGGGCAAGTACAGGTAATGTTTTACTTGCCCGAATGTCGTGTTCACTTGCCCAAAAAAACTGTTAAACAATGATATATATAGGCTAATTAAATTATACATTTTAGCGAACCGTATCTCTTAAATGCAAACACAGCTTATAGTCTCGTCCTGACCACATACAAACCAACAACAATTCATATAAGCCTAGATATCATGACATCACACTACACCAAGCGCTTGGTCCTGCTGCAGCATCGTGAAAGGGCCTCTTTTTGCCATGCACTTGGCCTGGTTTTGGGGATCTCAGAAAACTCAGTCTAGCTCAGAGTCAAGCTGAAGGTAAGCTTCCACACAAAAGTGTTCAGAAAAATGTAACTTATTTTACTTATTTAAAACGGTCACATTGTGCGAAAAAGTGATAGTCTGCCATAAAATGATTAAAGTCCACCATGTTAAATCTATTGCCCAGTTATACTGTAAGTAGGGAGGGGGATCATTAATTTCTATTCATATTGATACCATTATAAAGACTCCACAATCCAAATCTTTATTGATACTTTTCTATTATTTTGTTAAAAGAGAACTGGTATTATTGCTTTAATTGCTTATAAGATTAGAAGAGTTAAGGATAGGACTTTAAACGGGTCATAATTCCATATTTAGTCCTACTAATAATTTTATATTGCTGGGGAAACAAGTTTTTCACCCAAACTGTATTATTCAAGCTTCTCACGAAAAACTTAAATTTCTTTTTTTCTTGATGTTACATTTGAACACATCATGATGTCATTTTATTGACCTGTGCCTAATAATCATTTTACTGAGCCGACCTGAACACATCACATTTGAACGGTTTGCGATTTTTTTAAAAAGCCAACTAGTTCTTATCCTGCAGATTTTAATATGGATTTAAAAACTATTTATTAACTGCGGGACTTGCTACGCAGTCTCTCGTTTGCGTTTGTTGATCACCGCTGCTTTGAATGAATGATGAGACGGTGCCGAGCCCGTCTGCAGCATGGTCTGCAGCGGCAGCGACTCAGCGGACGGATTTTTTTTTTTTTTTTTTTTTTGGAGACAGAGTTGAAGCGAGTTGAAGGAGTTTCTTCAAGACAGTCGAAGGTACAACACTTTTACAGTCTATGATGCAGACCACTGAAAAATTCGCCAAAGTAGGCCTAATTAGTTGAAGATGACCCGACTCGATATTTAAAATTACATCATGTGACCTAGGCTACTGGACTCCATAGCGGTATCGATAAGCTCAAACGTTATTGATTTTTGGAGTTTGAATGTAGCGGAACCAGGTCCGTAGCCTAATAGAGCCGGCTTTCGGAACGTAGACAGCGAAACTGCGCGCACACAGGCTGCTGTTGTGTGTGTGTGTGTGTGTGTGTGAGAGAGAGAGGGAGAGAGAGAGAGCGAGCGAGAGAGCGTGATGCTGCTGGCTGCCGCGCGCAGCTGCTCAATAGTAGGCTTAAATATAGCCGATCTATTGTGTGTGAGTTAGCGGGGAAAAAATTGTTTTGCGGACTCTAAAACAAATGAATAAATAGCTTAGACTACTGACAACTCATCTAAAATCCACTTGCCCTGTCGGGCAACCAAAAAGCAATATCAACTTGCCCCAACATTATTTTCACTTGCCCCGGGCAAGCGGGCAAGCGTTAGTGTCAACCACTGGCTATAGAGGCCGATGCGCGACCCGCATGGTTTGCCACATGTGGGGCAGATGTAGTCTGTACATGAGAGGGTGGCCCCTGCAGCGCGCTGGTGTCTCTGTGCACGCCGCTGTATTCTCCTCTCAGTGGTCTGCTCCTGGAGGTGTGCTACACCCTGGTGGCTGGCTGAGCGCCATGTGGGACGGTCGGCAGCCAGGCTTTCCAGGGATGCTGGCTGGATGTCACAGCGCTTCAGGAGGGTTTTGAGGTGGTCCTTGTACCGTTTTCGCTGTCCCCCAGCAGACCTACGACCTTCCTGAAGTTGGCCATAGAGGATCTGGCGGGGGCGTCGCTGGGTGGGCATGCGACCCAACGCAGGTGTCTTTGGGCAAGGAGCACTTCGATGCTTGGTGTGTGGGTGTCTTTGGGCAAGGAGCACTTTGATGATTGGTGTGTGGGTGTCTTTGGGCAAGGAGCACTTCGATGATTGGTGTGTGGGTGCGGTCGAAGATGTCCACATGAGGGACTCTGTCCTCCCAGGACACACCCAGGATCCTTTGCAGGCAGCGGATGTGGAATGCCTTGAGTGTTCTGATGTGCCTTTGATATGGTGTCCAGGCTTCTGAGCTGTACAGCAGTGTGGACAGACAGACTGCCTTGTATACAGCTGCTTTTGTAGAAACTGTCAGGTTTCTATTTAGGAAGACTCTGTTTTTAAGCCTACCAAAGGCAGAGGAGGCTAGGGCTATGCGGACCTGGATGTCACTGTCGATGTTGCAGGTGGGTGAGAGGACGCTTCCAAGGTAGGTGAAGTGCGGGACGATTGTGAGCTTTTGGCCGTCAACAGTGAAGATAGACACTTCCGGTTGGTGGGATGTTTGCTGCACAATTATCTGGGTTTTGGACGTGTTGACTTTGAGTCTAAGGGCACTGTATATGTTGGTTACCACATGAAGTGCCCGTTGCAGAGCATCTGGTGTGTGAGCAAGGAGTGCGCAGTCATCAGCGTACTGGAGCTCCAGGATTTGTCGTGTGGTGATTTTGGTGAAGGCCTGCAGGCGCCGGGTATTGAATAGGTTTCCATCCAGTCGGAACTGGATGTGGACACCATCTGTGGTTTCCAGGGCTTTGTGTGAGAGGAGGGTGACTGCGGACAGGAACATGTTGAACAGGACAGGGGCTAGGACACAGCCCTGCCTGACCCCTGCTTTCACATTGAAAGAGGGGGATTTCTGGCCTCCGATGCAAACACAGGCTTGCATTCCATCGTGGAGATTTTTAAGAATGTTGAGGAACTTTGGTGGAACCCCCAACTTTCCCAATAATTCCCAGAGGAGTTTCCTGTTGACGGTGTCAAACGCCTTGGACAAGTCGATGAAGGCTACGTACAGATCCTTGTGGTGTTCCCGGCATTTTTCCTGTACTTGCCTAATTACAAAGATCATGTCCGTAGTACTTCGGTCTCTCCTAAACCCACACTGTGATTCTGGTAGGATGTCCTCGGAAATGTGAGAGACCAATCGAAAGAGCATGACTCTGGCTAGCACTTTGCCAGCAACAGAGAGAAGGGAGATTCCCCTGCTGTTGCCACAGTCAGCTTTGTCGCCCTTTCTCTTATAGATGGTGATGATCTCTGCATCCTTCCACTCCTGGGGGATGGTTTCCGAGGACTAGATGTTATTTATTTGCTGGTGAAGCCGACGGGTGAGGAGGTAGCCACCATGCTTAAACACTTCCGTAGGGATTCCATCAGGGCCAGGACTCTTGTTGTTTTTGAGGCTTTTCATGGCTTTGTGAACCTCAGTGAAACTGGGCGGGGAATCCAGATGGTGAACAAGGGGGACCTTTGGGAAATCTGCAAGTATGGATGGGTTGAAAGAGTTTTTGGAGTTGAGGAGAGTATTGAAATGCTCAGCCCATCTGTCCAGGATCTGTTGAGTGTCCTTGTGTAGGGTGAGTCCATCAGCCGATCGTACTGGTGTTGTGCTTTTCCTCTGGGGACCATATATGGACTTGATGGCATCATAGAATCCATGAGTGTTATTTGTGTCAGCGTAAAGTTGTATCTCGCTGGCTTTCCTGGTCCACCAGTCAGTTTCTTGAGATATCGATCTGGAGTTTGGCTCTGATCAGTCGGTGGTCAGTCCAGCAGTCAGCTCCCCGCATAGCCCTAGAGATTAGCACCTCCTTTCTGTCCACACTGCGGACGATGATATAATCCAGTAGGTGCCAGTGTTTAGAGCGAGGGTGCTGCCAGGAGGTCTTTAGTTTGTCCTTTAGTTGGAACAAGGTGTTTGTGATGACCAGCTGATGTTCAGAGCAGAGAGAGAGAAGGCGGAGGCCATTATCTTTGATCTGGCCAACACCGTGCCTTCCATAGCTCGCTGTCAGAGCCTACTCTCGCGTTGAAGTCCCCAAGGAGAATAAGCTTGTCAGCAGAAGGTGTTCTGCCTATGGCGGAGTTTAGGGAGGCATAGAATGTTTCTTTGCTCTAAAGGTCTGCATCCAGGGTTGGGGCATAAGCGCTGATGAGGGTGGCATGGCGGTTTTTGGTGAGGGGTATACGCCATGTCATCAGCCTTTCACTGATACCAACTGGGGTTTCAGGGATTGTGTGTCTGGTCCTGATAGCAAAACCCACTCCATGGAGGCGGCGGGATCCTTCTGGTAGTCCCTTCCAGAAGAAGGTGTAACCTTCTCCCAGGGAGAAGGTTACACCTTCTTAGAGACACATAACCCTACATTACACTACATTACACACTAAGGTACATGCACACTCCTAACCCTCTAACCCCTAACCCTGTTAACCCTACACACTGAGACACATCCGCAGTGACCCCTAACCTTTAACACTATCTGCTCAGCAAACTCTGGTGATAGTCTATTCAAATCCACTACACTTCAATGGAGCGTGTCCAGACCAACAGGCGCAGCACATTTAATTAGCCAGCGGCAGTACTGGATTTCCAGGC
>JAOPFK010000495.1:10000-18026 GCA_026122265.1 Ammodytes dubius
GTGTGAGGGAGAAACCTCCTCTGCTGCAAATGGATATGAGGTTCTTGACCATGGTGACTGCATCCTCTTCAGAGGGCAAGCTCTTCAGCAGGTCATCCATGTAGAAATTTCTGTTGACCGTTTCGATCACTTCCGGTGGAAAGTTAGCCTGGTTATCTTCAGCAGTCTTTCTAAGAGCAAGGCAGGCAACACTTGGTGAAGAAACTGCTCCAAATAAATGGACAGTCATGCGGTGCTCTTCAAGATCTTTATCCAGGTTCCCTTGAGGCCACCATATAAACCGTAGGTAATCCCTGTGTTCCTCTGCCACCTTAACCTGGTGGAACATAGCCTTTATGTCCGCCATTATTGCCACTTGTTCCTGTCTGAACCTCATAAGGACTCCTACCAATGAGCTGGTGAGGTTCGGGCCTTGCAAGAGCTGACTGTTGAGTGAGACCCCTCTGTACTCTGCTCCACAGTCAAACACCACTCGTAGCTTTCCTTTACGAGGATGGTACACGCCATGGTGCGGGATATACCACACCTTCCCTGTTGGCGTTTCCAACTGATGCTGCGGCACTTGTTCAGCATAACCATTGCTAATGACCTCTGACAGAAAGTTGGTGTACTCTTTACGAAAGCCTACGTCCTTCTGAAGTCTCCTTTTCAGACCACAAATACGTTGCATGGCAATACAGCGGTTATTGGGCATCGCAACATCTTTCCCTTTGAAAGGCAGTTGGAATGTGTAGTGTCCGTTTTGAAGTAGAGCAGAGCTTTGCATTATCTCCACAAACTTCTTCTCTTCCCTCGACAGCTCTTCCTGCTCCGCCGAGGCTCTCTCATTGAAGTCGTAGTTGTATTGGCTGGTTAACAGCTCTTCAATTCTATCAATGACAGTCCTGTTGGCATGAATCGAAGGGTGGTTACCTTCACACTGACCGCTTCCCTGTACCGGACCATTTATTACCCACCCCAATAGGGTTCTGATCGCGTAGGGACCATCTTCACGACTGTTAATCACCTCCCATGGCTCCATCAACTTAGAGGCATTGGTGCCAATTAACAAGTCGACACTGGTGTTTACATAGGGAATCCTCACATCCCTCAGATAAGGCCATTTTTCCAGCTCCCTTTCACTGATTATGTTGCCTGTAGAGACAGGCATATCTTTCTGGGTACACACGCTAGGAAGTGGATAGAAGTATTCACCAGAAAAGTCCGATATTTCCAGGCCATCAACAATGGAGCTCTCTACTACCTTTGCATGACCCATGGTGCGGAGATGAATCTTGGCTTTGCGTCCTTCAATATTCAACATGTTGAGAAGCTTCTCAGAACAGAAAGTTCCTGTACTCCCTGGGTCCAGAAAAGCGTAGGTCTCAATAACCTTGTTTCCCTTTGAGCTCTTTACTTTAACAGGTAGAATGGGAAGAACTCCATTGCAGTGGCCAGCCCCTGTAAGACCACAAGCAGAGGATGTTGTGCAGCTCTCAGAAGTCTTTGACTGCTCAGTATCCTTTTCACCATCCTTCTGACCATGAGTAACCCTTTCTTTGTCGCCTATATGCAAAACACTGGGATGTGTTCGGTTACACTTCTTGCAGGTGATGCGCCTATCACAATTCCTGCTTAAGTGTCCTGTGCACAAGCAGCTGAAACACAGACCTTTCTCCTTTAGGTAGTCCAGTTTCTCCCTGTGTGTCCTACTTCCCAGTTTGAAACAATGGTCCAAAACATGACCACCAGCACAGTACAAGCAGGAAGTTGGGTTCGACTTGGTGAAGGATGTGACTTTTTTCTGAGCCTTATCATTATTACCAGCACCTGCTTTGCTGCACCCATTTTCATTCTTATAAGCATCAGAGTTGCATCCATCCTCAAATGTCAAATGAGTTGCAAAGCTGTTTCTTCTCAGCTGTGGTTTGACTTGTGACATGCTGAGTTTAGATGTTACTTTTACAGGTGGAGTGTCCTGTATGTCACCAAAGACTGGATCTGAAGTGATTCTGACTCGGCGCTCAATGAATTCCACAATGTCATGGAAGCGTGCTCGTCGACCCGTTTTCTCCAGTATATCACATGCCTTTGATCTCCACATGTCTCTGAACTTATATGGAAGCTTCTGGCTCAGAATCTTTATGTTAGCTGGCATGTTTAGTTCTTCCAAATACTGTAGTTCCTCCATAGCATTGGAACATTCACGCAGGAAAAGTCCATATGCTTTGAGTGCTTTGGTGTCCTCAGATTTGACACTTGGCCATCCAGTGACCTTCGCCATGTAGGCTGCGGTTATCTTGAACTCGTTTCCAAAGTGCTCCTTGAGCAGCTTTTTAGCAACAGCAAATCCTCTATCTGCAGTCATGTGAAGGCAGCTGCGTACAATATCCCTTGGCTGTCCCCTAGTGAACTGCTCAAGGTAGTAGAGACAGTCTCCTTTGCAGCTTGTCTTTGCTTCCACGCAATGCTCAAATGCTTTCATAAATGTGTTGTACTGCAGTGGATCTCCATCATATGTTGGGATATCTCGGCGCGGCAGCAAATGTGACGTTTGCATTTGCACGAGGAGTGACGTTATGTCATTTTGTTGTTGCAGCAGATTGTACAGATCTGCGGTCTGATTTTGACCTTGGTGAGGTTGAGAGCCTTGACTGACAGTTGCCTTTGGTTGTGACCCCAAATGAGAAGGTAATGATGTTGAAATGACAACATGTTGGGTTGGCGTGACAGTTGGTGTTCTCAGTGATGGCGCTGCATTGCTTTGCATTGAGAGAGACGTGTGCTGTTGTGACGACTGAGGCTTAAACTTTGAGGCATGTGGATTGAGAGAGATGGGCTGGAGCTTAGATTTAGCCCCTTTCCTGTAGTAAGACTCCATTCCATCAGATTGTTGAGATGTGACACTGGCATGCTTAGATGTTATGCTGCTGCGGGCCTGTAGCACTGCTAGCTTAGCAGTAGTAGCAGCTATCTCAGTGTCAAGCTCAAGCTGTTCCCTTTTCCTTTTCAAGATGAGCTCCTGCTCCTCCAATGCATACTTGTCCTTTAAAGCAGCAGCACGAGCAAAGAGAGCGGCCTTTTCCGCCTCTGCCTTGCGTCGCTCAGAAGCAGTGGAGCTTCCTGATGACCTTTTGCTGATCTTTGAGTATTTTGTCTCAACATTTGAAATGCTGTCATGAGGTTGAATCCCATCTTCCTCTTCCTCATTTCCATTTACAGTATTGACATCACCAACTTGAGGTTCAACAGTACCAACATCCTTTGAAGTATGGTCAAGGACCATTTGAATCTTAATTTGAGTTTCAATATTCCCACCATAATCATCATCATCATCATCATGCTTGGTAGCTGAGCAGCCTTTAGTGTCAGACAACCATTTAATTGTACCCGCAATAAACTCATTGACATTCAACATTTTTGCTTTGTACCATAGTTCATGCTTTTCTGCTTCATAAGCAGGCAAAACACCCAATAAAGATGTATGCACCTGTTTTGTTTTGTCACACAACTCATTGTACATGTTAAATGCACTTTCAACCTCATTTACATTATTTTTGTCACCCATCAGTTTAGAAATAGACTCTTTTGTTGCAGACAGTTTACCAAATTGAGACTTTCTTGCCTTTTCTAATTGGCTTATTTTCTCCAATAAAGCTTTGGGTGTTAATTTAACCACACGTTTTTCAGAGCCTGTCTCAGTTACAGCAGTTACAGATTTTACAATTGCACCCATATTAAGTTCAGTCTCAGTTTTGGCGAGATCGCCATTATTGTCTTTTTCCTCTTCTGTCATGTTGACTTGACGTCACGAGCAATAGTTTGTATTACGCAACAACTCGTCTGGACGCGCAAAGTTATTTCCGACGGTTGGGAGTCAACTACCAATGCATTGGATTTACGAGGATGTGTGCACACATATTACAATGGCCATTCATGAATCAGCGCTGTACCACATACCCCAATCGAGCGTTGGCCGGCTTAGATGAGCTGATGTCCCGCTGTGATGATCCTGGCATCCCGGTGGCTGTCGCTCGTTCCGGTGCAGCTCCAAACAGGCAGCGAACGGAAAACAGCTCCCCTCCTTTCCACAGCGAACTCCGTTAAATCCCAATGAAGCAACGGGTCCGTGTTGTTTTCTTCATTAAACGGTGATCCAATGAAGCAGTTTTTCGACCTAAATGTAGCGGCCAAGCCCCTCTTCGAAGCCACTACTTGGTTGTTTAATTAATGGATCGTTCCGACGTGCGCCCAGTGCGCTCAATAAATAATAAACGGAGAAAAGTTTTACTATAGTACGGCAGGTTTATTTTCCTTTATAATCCACTCACCGGTAATATACTTTTACTCATAATATTCTTAGAAAACAAAATAACAAAAACGAATTGCTGATAGCTATACACTTAAAGAACAAAGGGCATCCAGCACATGGGCATAGGGCACAAAGGGCACAAAGGGCACAGTCGAAAAACTGTTTGCTTTCCAATCAGACAACACCTGTTTCCTGGTTTCCCTAGGCTTAAATCACCTCCTTGGGCTGACCCAATTACCTCAGCCACACCCAATACAGACCCCTAGTGGTTAAACATGAACATAACATAATACATAAATATGGCTCCTACAATAGGGTTAAGGGGTTATATAATCCTATATATAGCCTACTATATATATATGTTCAGGGCCTGTAATGAGTATATATAGCATACTATATATATATGTTCAGGGCCTGTAATGAGTATATATAGCCTACTATATAATATATATATGTTCTCTTGTCTTGCAGTAAAAAGGCGTGTAAGTACTTTGACCAGGGCGTGTAATGAGTATATATAGCCTACTATATATATATGTTCTCTTGTGTTCCCAGTAAAAAGGCCTGTAATGAGTATGTATAGCCTACTATATATATATATTCTCTTGTGTTCCCAGTAAAAAGGCGTGTAATGAGTATATATAGCCTACTATATATATATATGTTCTCTTGTCTTGCAGTAAAAAGGCGTGTAATGAGTATATATAGCCTACTATATATATATGTTCTCTTGTGTTCACAGTAAAAAGGCCTGTAATGAGTATATATAGCCTACTATATATATATGTTCTCTTGTGTTCCCAGTAAAAAGGCCTGTAATGAGTATATATAGCCTACTATATATATATGTTCAGGGCCTGTAATGAGTATATATAGCCTACTATATATATATGTTCTCTTGTGTTCCCAGTAAAAAGGCGTGTAATGAGTATATATAGCCTACTATATATGTATGTTCTCTTGTGTTCCCAGTAAAAAGGCGTGTAATGAGTATATATAGCCTACTATATATGTATGTTCTCTTGTGTTCCCAGTAAAAAGGCGTGTAATGAGTATATAAAGCCTACTATATATATATGTTCTCTTGTCTTGCAGTAAAAAGGCGTGTAAGTACTTTGACCAGGGCCGAGGCAGCTGTCCGTTTGGGGGGAAGTGTTTGTATCTTCACGCCTTTCCTGATGGGACCCGACCCGAGCCGGACCGGCCCCGCAAACAGCTGGGCTCCGAGGGCACCGTCAGGGTAGGAGGGGCTTAATCTGTAGTCCTACCGCCATTACATCTGTAGTCCATTAGCCATTACATCTGTAGTCCATTAGCCATTACATATGTAGTCCATTAGCTTAGGTTATCATACCATCAGAATATCATACCAGCCCATGCCTAGTCCTACCAGCATTCCAACCTGTAGTCCTATTGGCTCAGTGCTGCTGGGTTTTGTAGTCATTAACATGGTCACTGGACTAAATCACGACTGTTTGCTGTCCTGGCTCCAAAATGGTGGAAGGAGCGCTCCATTAACATCAGATCAGCTGATTGGTTACACATCTTCCACCGCAGCTTTAAAACACATCTCTTCAGACTGCACTTTGACTGAAAATAAATAAATATATAATAGCACTTGTTACATCTCCATGTGTCACTGTGTAGTTTGGTTTATCTGAAGCTACTGACGTGATTCTTGTTGTTCTGAGTTTGTTCCTTCATGGTTGAATGACCTTAATGGAAGTCTCTTTGGATAAAAGCCTCAGCTAAATAACATGTAATGTTTTGTAGTCATTAACATGGTTTTGTAGTCCTTAACATGGTTTTGTAGTCCTTAACATGGTTTTGTAGTTCTGATAATGGTTTTGTAGTTCTTAACATGGTTTTGTAGTCCTTAACATGGTTTTGTAGTCCTTAACATGGTTTTGTAGTCCTTAACATGGTTTTGTAGTCATTAACATGGTTTTGTAGTTCTTAACATGGTTTTGTAGTTCTGATAATGGTTTTGTAGTCCTTAACACCTCTCTCTCTCTCTGTCTTCAGTTCATGAACAACGTGCGTCTGTGGGATTTCATCGAGGAGCGCGAGACGCGGCCGGCCCTGGAAGATGACATCACAGAGCTGCGCGAGCTCTTCATGCAGATGTCTGGGCCTAGCAACGACGGGCCTGAAGCCACGCCCCCTGACGACCAGTAGACGCCTGGCCCACGGCGGCGGCCATCTTTAAAACATTAAATCATGTGACCACTGCAGATCCATCATGACATTTTATTTATGTGTAAATAAGTAAAGACAGTCAAAGTGAAGCCGCGCTGTGATGTCACATCCATTTATTACACACACACACTCACACACACACACACACACACTGAGACACACACACACACACTGAGACAGACAGACACACACACACAGAGACAGACAGATAGACACACACACACACACACACACAGAGACACACACACACTGAGACAGACACACTGAGACAGACAGACAGAGACACACACACACACTGAGACACACACACATTGATACAGACATACACACACATTGAGACACACACACACACACACTGAGACACACACACACACACACACACACACACACACTGAGACAGACAGACAGACACACCCACACACACACACACACACTGAGACAGACACATTGAGACACACACACACACACACTGAGACAGACACACACACACACACACACACTGAGACAGACACACACACACACACACACACTGAGACAGACAGACACACACACACACACACACACACACTGAGACACACACACACACTCACAGACACACAACACACACACACACATCAACAGACAGTCACACACACACACACACACACACACACACACTGAGACACACACACACACACACACACACACCCTTATATTTATTTTGTTGAGTTGTTTCATATTTAAAGTTTGTCTTTTTTCTAAACGTCTTGATTTCAAACTGATCTGGAAACATGAACTTTTTAAAGATATCGTGAGGTCATGAGTTAAACTGTCTGTGTGTGTGTGTGTCTGCCTGCCTGTCCCTCTCTTGACTGTCTGTCCCTCTCTCTCTCTGTCTGTCTGTCTCTCTGTCTCTCTGTCTGTGTCTGTCTCTCTCTCTCTGTCTTTGTGCCTGTCTGTCTGAATGGGACTGTGGCTGTCTGTCTCTCTCTCTGTCTCTCTCTCCCGTCTGTCTGTCAGGAATTGATTCATTTTCTGTTTTTTTTTCCGTTTTTTGTAGAATTAAAGATTTCAAAGTCTGACGTTGAACTGCAGATCATTAGTGTAAACTGTTTGTGACTGTTTGGTTTGTCCAGGGGGGGGGGGGGGTAGAGAGGGGGGGTCACACAGGGGAGGGGGGGGTCGGACAGGGGGGGGAGGGGTCAGGCTTCCATGGGGACCAGGCTGGGGGGGGGGGGGGACACTGAAATGCATCAAGATCACATGAATTTATACATTTACCTTTAACTGAAAGCATTAGGCTGCTTTTACAGATCCCATGTGAAACACTGGACACAATCTAGGCAAGGTCAAGGAGCCATGTTAGGATGGAATAAATAAGTTAAAGTATGTCCCAAGTGTAGCATACTGCATGCTAACTAGATACTTGTTATGATCAGATGTAGTATGGAGGAGAGGAGAGAGAGTGCATGTCACTCCCTCTCTGCCCATTTCAACTCTGTCTCTACACTATCAATAAAGCATAAAAAGCCCAAAAAATATCTTTAAAAAAAACAA
>JAOPFK010000496.1:0-17321 GCA_026122265.1 Ammodytes dubius
TAACGTTCTAAGTAAAAACTAGCATCACTAGTTTCTTAAAGAAATAAGTGGGGTTGTGACTCTCATGAAATGATAAATATATAAAACAAGCAGACATCTTACAGTTTATTTTAAATACAAACTGTATTATGATGACCAATTAGTCAAAAGGAAAGAGAGAGATCAAACCCACATTTCAGAGTCAATTTTTAACAAATGGTACTTTTGCTTGTCCTTAAAGTCCACGCCTCATGATATATTGGTATTATGGGATGTGGAGTATCAGAGCCATAAGTATACATGATTAGATATACATTATTATTTTTCACGGTTAAATAAGAAATCAATGTTATGTTACTTTTGTGTGCTTTTTTCTGGCTTTTTTACCAGGCTAGGTCTAACTGTCATGAACTTTTATGCCTTAATGATCTACACATGGTGAGCCGTACATTAACATGTCTAAGTTAGGTTTACTGTGAATGTTTATGTCATTGCTCTATCTAGGCTGTAGACAGCAATCTGCTTATCTTCAGTTTTCATGTACACAAGATGGAAGTGAGACTTCACATTGTCTTATCATGTTTTTGTTAAAAAAGACTGGGTCCCGCTGTATTACTCAGGCTGCACTACAGCGTCTATTCACAGGCGCGATCCCACTACTGAGCGGCACGGGGGCTTTGACCTGCTCCGTTTCCGACCTGGGCCGGTGCACCCCTCCTTAACGACCTGGTGGTCCCGGGCTCCCCCAGGAACACCATATCGATACCGAACTTAGTGCGGACACCCGATCGGCATAGTCCACTGCAGCTCAGAACTCCTGAGCTCAAACGATCCGCCAGCCTCAGCCTCCCAGTAACTTGGATTACAGGCGCGCGTCACCGCACCCGGCGAGAAATACTTTCATTCATGGAGATTTGGGGTTTTAAAATGTGATGTCATCAGGGAGAAAGCTCTGGCGCCATCTAGAGGCGGTCAATAAATATAACACCTGCAGACTTAAAGGCTGATCAGTGTTTGTCCAATTTCCTTAAACATTTTCAATGATAACACCTTACTTCAATAAAGACAAATACTATTTTTTTTCACAACATCCTCATCCTTAAACACAATCTTAGCCTATAGGAATCACGTATGACTAAAATGGAGCTACAGTTCTGCTGTGACCAACTATGACATCACTATAGTTCTACTGTAACAGACTTTGACGTGACTGGGGTTCTAATATAACCCACTATGATGTCATCTGGGTTCTACTGTGACCAACTATGACATCACAATAGTTCTGATGTAACGACATGATGTCATTGAGGCTCTAATGTAAACCCACTATGACGTCACTAGGGTTCTAAAGTAACAAACTATGACATCACTACAGTTCTGCTTAACGGACTATGACGTCAACTTATACTAAGCATCTAATGTAAACCCACTATGACGTACTTCTAAAGTAACAAACTATGACATCACTACAGTTCTGCTGTAACGGACTATGACGTCATTGAGGCTCTAATGTAAACCCACTATGACGTTGTAAAGTAACAAACTATGACATCACTACAGTTCTACTTTTACCAACTATGACATCACTAGTTTACTGTAACCCACTATGAGGTCAAAATTGGAAAAGGAGAGACTCATAACCCACACCTTATCAGAGCCAATTGTCTCTTTCACCGCAGACATTTTGACTTGTCACAGAAGGAGAAGCTCAGGTGTAACTGGTAACTTTAATGAGGATGATTGTGTTGTATTCAAGTGTCCCAGTAAGCCATGACAGTGGTAGTTAGACTTCATACATTTCATTATATCAATGTCTTCTGTTAAAAAGACCAATCAAGTGTGTTATGTTACATTTGGTGTGGTTGTTCTGCAGTTCTTTTTCACCAGGTAAGTGTCTGAACTGTCCACTGAACGGTTTGTTGCCTTAATGATCTCAAAACATGACAGAAGAATCACAGTGAGACAGCTTTAAATGTCTGAAGTTCTGATTTTGACTAGTGTGGTTGATGGTCATTGCTCCTCTCCTCCAGGTGGAGGCGCTGTAGGACAAAGAAAAACAACTGCTTTCTCAAGTTTTTCATGGACACAATAAAATAAAGCAGCAGGGCTGAAGCTGTTGTAACCTATCTTATACAATTGTTTAGTCCCAGCTGTTTGTTAAACAGTAGAAAGAGTGTGAAAAGACTGGGTCCCGCTGTATTACTCAGGCTGCACTACAGCGTCTATTCACAGGCGCGATCCCACTACTGAGCAACACGGGGCTTTGACCTGCTCCGTTTCCGACCTGGGCCGGTGCACCCCTCCTTAAACGACCTGGTGGTCCCGGGCTCCCCCAGGAACACCATATCGATACCGAACTTAGTGCGGACACCCGATCGGCATAGTCCACTGCAGCTCAGAACTCCTGAGCTCAAACGATCCGCCAGCCTCAGCCTCCCAGTAACTTGGATTACAGGCGCGCGTCACCGCACCCGGCGAGAAATACTTTCATTCATGGAGATTTGGGGTTTTAAAATGTGATGTCATCAGGGAGAAAGCTCTGGCGCCATCTAGAGGCGGTCAATAAATATAACACCTGCAGACTTAAAGGCTGATCAGTGTTTGTCCAATTTCCTTAAACATTTTCAATGATAACACCTTACTTCAATAAAGACAAATACTATTTTTTTTCACAACATCCTCATCCTTAAACACAATCTTAGCCTATAGGAATCACGTATGACTAAAATGGAGCTACAGTTCTGCTGTGACCAACTATGACATCACTATAGTTCTACTGTAACAGACTTTGACGTGACTGGGGTTCTAATATAACCCACTGTGATGTCATCTGGGTTCTACTGTGACCAACTATGACATCACAATAGTTCTGATGTAACAGACTATGACGTCATTGAGGCTCTAATGTAAACCCACTATGACGTTCTAAAGTAACAAACTATGACATCACTACAGTTCTACTTTTACCAACTATGACATCACTAGTTCTACTGTAACCCACTATGACGTCACTAGGGTTCTAAAGTAACAAACTATGACATCACTACAGTTCTGCTGTAACGGACTATGACGTCATTGAGGCTCTAATGTAAACCCACTATGACGTTGTAAAGTAACAAACTATGACATCACTACAGTTCTACTTTTACCAACTATGACATCACTAGTTACTGTAACCCACTATGAGGTCAAAATTGGAAAAGGAGACACTCATAACCCACACCTTATCAGAGCCAATTGTCTCTTTCACCGCAGACATTTTGACTTGTCACAGAAGGAGAAGCTCAGGTGTAACTGGTAACTTTAATGAGGATGATTGTGTTGTATTCAAGTGTCCCAGTAAGCCATGACAGTGGTAGTTAGACTTCATACATTTCATTATATCAATGTCTTCTGTTAAAAAGACCAATCAAGTGTGTTATGTTACATTTGGTGTGGTTGTTCTGCAGTTCTTTTTCACCAGGTAAGTGTCTGAACTGTCCACTGAACGGTTTGTTGCCTTAATGATCTCACAACATGACAGAAGAATCACAGTGAGACAGCTTTAAATGTCTGAAGTTCTGATTTTGACTAGTGTGGTTGATGGTCATTGCTCCTCTCCTCCAGGTGGAGGCGCTGTAGGACAAAGAAAAACAACTGCTTTCTCAAG
Organism: Ammodytes dubius; assembly: GCA_026122265.1. NCBI lineage: Eukaryota > Metazoa > Chordata > Actinopteri > Uranoscopiformes > Ammodytidae > Ammodytes > Ammodytes dubius. Next base: position 3,629 of record JAOPFK010000496.1, read on the forward strand.
TTTTTCATGGACACAATAAAATAAAGCAGCAGGGCTGAAGCTGTTGTAACCTATCTTATACATTGTTGTAGTCCCAGCTGTTTGTTAAACAGTAGAAAGAGTGTGAAAAGACTGGGTCCCGCTGTATTACTCAGGCTGCACTACAGCGTCTATTCACAGGCGCGATCCCACTACTGAGCGGCACGGGGGCTTTGACCTGCTCCGTTTCCGACCTGGGCCGGTGCACCCCTCCTTAAACAACCTGGTGGTCCCGGGCTCCCCCAGGAACACCATATCGATACCGAACTTAGTGCGGACACCCGATCGGCATAGTCCACTGCAGCTCAGAACTCCTGAGCTCAAACGATCCGCCAGCCTCAGCCCCCCAGTAACTTGGATTACAGGCGCGCGCCACCGCACCCGGCGAGAAATACTTTCATTCATGGAGATTTGGGGTTTTAAAATGTGATGTCATCAGGGAGAAAGCTCTGGCGCCATCTAGAGGCGGTCAATAAATATAACACCTGCAGACTTAAAGGCTGATCAGTGTTTGTCCAATTTCCTTAAACATTTTCAATGATAACACCATACTTCAATAAAGACAAATACTATTTTTTTTCACAACATCCTCATCCTTAAACACAATCTTAGCCTATAGGAATCACGTATGACTAAAATGGAGCTACAGTTCTGCTGTGACCAACTATGACATCACTATAGTTCTACTGTAACAGACTTTGAAGTGACTGGGGTTCTAATATAACCCACTACGATGTCATCTGGGTTCTACTGTGACCAACTATGACATCACAATAGTTCTGATGTAACAGACTATGACGTCATTGAGGCTCTAATGTAAACCCACTATGACGTTCTAAAGTAACAAACTATGACATCACTACAGTTCTACTTTTACCAACTATGACATCACTAGTTCTACTGTAACCCACTATGACGTCACTAGGGTTCTAAAGTAACAAACTATGACATCACTACAGTTCTGCTGTAACGGACTATGACGTCATTGAGGCTCTAATGTAAACCCACTATGACGTTGTAAAGTAACAAACTATGACATCACTACAGTTCTACTTTTACCAACTATGACATCACTAGTTACTGTAACCCACTATGAGGTCAAAATTGGAAAAGGAGACACTCATAACCCACACCTTATCAGAGCCAATTGTCTCTTTCACCGCAGACATTTTGACTTGTCACAGAAGGAGAAGCTCAGGTGTAACTGGTAACTTTAATGAGGATGATTGTGTTGTATTCAAGTGTCCCAGTAAGCCATGACAGTGGTAGTTAGACTTCATACATTTCATTATATCAATGTCTTCTGTTAAAAAGACCAATCAAGTGTGTTATGTTACATTTGGAGTGGTTGTTCTGCAGTTCTTTTTCACCAGGTAAGTGTCTGAACTGTCCACTGAACGGTTTGTTGCCTTAATGATCTCAAAACATGACAGAAGAATCACAGTGAGACAGCTTTAAATGTCTGAAGTTCTGATTTTGACTAGTGTGGTTGATGGTCATTGCTCCTCTCCTCCAGGTGGAGGCGCTGTAGGACAAAGAAAAACAACTGCTTTCTCAAGTTTCTCATGGACACAATAAAATAAAGCAGCAGGGCTGAAGCTGTTGTAACCTATCTTATACATTGTTGTAGTCCCAGCTGTTTGTTAAACAGTAGAAAGAGTGTGAAAAGACTGGGTCCCACTGTATGACCCCGGATTTCCACTGGCTGCGGGTGCGGTGTCCAACGGTTTTGCTCCGTGCGCTCACGTCCGGCAATACCCACCGGCTCCGTTTTCAAACCAGCACGGCCAGCTCCGCTGAACTGCTGGGGTCGCGAGACCGAGGAGTTCCCGCGGTAATAAAAGTGACGGGCGATCGCTCTTGATAATATGATTCTCCTATATGGTATTTACACAACAACGAACGCACGGAAGGTTATTGTTCCCATCCGAACGAGTAAAAGAACAGTGGACATGCTTGTATGTGTCTCTGTTTTGAGAATGTCACCTGCAGTGAACACCGAGTGTCTTATTTTGAAAATTAACCGGACGTTTTATTGTTTTATCGGCGCTTGTGTTCCTGTCTATCTCGATGTGTTCTGTGCTAAATTGATGCGGTGAGCTCCGGCATCCGGCAGAAATAGAAGCAGTGTGTATTTCACCGGAGAGCTGGAGCAGCAGCGGAGCAGAGAGACGGCGCAGCGGCCGTGGTGGAAACTCACCCACTGACTGCTCTTATTTCTATTTTTGTTTCTGCCGTGCTGGAGCGGAGAAGGACCGGAGATGCAGCCGGTGGAAATCGGCCTTTACTCAGGCTGCACTACAGCGTCTATTCACAGGCGCGATCCCACTACTGAGCGGCACGGGGGCTTTGACCTGCTCCGTTTCCGACCTGGGCCGGTGCACCCCTCCTTAAACGACCTGGTGGTCCCGGGCTCCCCCAGGAGCACCATATCGATACCGAACTTAGTGCGGACACCCGATCGGCATAGTCCACTGCAGCTCAGAACTCCTGAGCTCAAACGATCCGCCAGCCTCAGCCTCCCAGTAACTTGGATTACAGGCGCGCGCCACCACACCCGGCGAGAAATACTTTCATTCATGGAGATTTGGGGTTTTAAAATGTGATGTCATCAGGGACAAAGCTCTGGCGCCATCTAGAGGCGGTCAATAAATATGCAGAAACACCTGCAGACTTAAAGGCTGATCAGTGTTTGTCCAATTTCCTTAAACATTTTCAATGATAACACCTTACTTCAATAAAGACAAATACTATTTTTTTTCACAACATCCTCATCCTTAAACACAATCTTAGCCTATAGGAATCACGTATGACTAAAATGGAGCTACAGTTCTGCTGTGACCAACTATGACATCACTATAGTTCTACTGTAACAGACTTTGACGTGACTGGGGTTCTAATATAACCCACTATGATGTCATCTGGGTTCTCTTGACCAACTATGACATCAAAATAGTTCTGATGTACGACCATGATTCATTGAGGCTCTATGTAAACCCACTATGACGTACTAGGGTCTAAGTAACAAACTATGACATCACTACAGTCTGCTTAAGACTATGAGTCATAAGGCTCTAATGTAAACCCACTATGAGTTCTAAAGTAACAACTATGACATCACTACAGTTTACTTTACAACTATGACATCACTAGTCTACTTAACCCACTATGACGTCACAGGTTGTAAAAACAGACTTCAGCTGTAACGGACTATGACTCATTGAGGCTCTAATGTAAACCCACTATGACGTTGTAAAGTAACAAACTATGACATCACTACAGTTCTACTTTTACCAACTATGACATCACTAGTTACTGTAACCCACTATGAGGTCAAAATTGGAAAAGGAGAGACTCATAACCCACACCTTATCAGAGCCAATTGTCTCTTTCACAGCAGACATTTTGACTTGTCACAGAAGGAGAAGCTCAGGTGTAACTGGTAACTTTAATGAGGATGATTGTGTTGTATTCAAGTGTCCCAGTAAGCCATGACAGTGGTAGTTAGACTTCATACATTTCATTATATCAATGTCTTCTGTTAAAAAGACCAATCAAGTGTGTTATGTTACATTTGGTGTGGTTGTTCTGCAGTTCTTTTTCACCAGGTAAGTGTCTGAACTGTCCACTGAACGGTTTGTTGCCTTAATGATCTCACAACATGACAGAAGAATCACAGTGAGACAGCTTTAAATGTTTGAAGTTCTGATTTTGACTAGTGTGGTTGATGGTCATTGCTCCTCTCCTCCAGGTGGAGGCGCTGTAGGACAAAGAAAAACAACTGCTTTCTCAAGTTTTTCATGGACACAATAAAATAAAGCAGCAGGGCTGAAGCTGTTGTAACCTATCTTATACATTGTTGTAGTCCCAGCTGTTTGTTAAACAGTAGAAAGAGTGTGAAAAGACTGGGTCCCGCTGTATTACTCAGGCTGCACTACAGCGTCTATTCACAGGCGCGATCCCACTACTGAGCGGCACGGGGGCTTTGACCTGCTCCGTTTCCGACCTGGGCCGGTGCACCCCTCCTTAGACGACCTGGTGGTCCCGGGCTCCCCCAGGAGACACCATATCGATACCGAACTTAGTGCGGACACCCGATCGGCATAGTCCACTGCAGCTCAGAACTCCTGAGCTCAAACGATCCGCCAGCCTCAGCCTCCCAGTAACTTGGATTACAGGCGCGCGCCACCGCACCCGGCGAGAAATACTTTCATTCATGGAGATTTGGGGGTTTTAAAATGTGATGTCATCAGGGAGAAAGCTCTGGCGCCATCTAGAGGCGGTCAATAAATATAACACCTGCAGACTTAAAGGCTGATCAGTGTTTGTCCAATTTCCTTAAACATTTTCAATGATAACACCTTACTTCAATAAAGACAAATACTATTTTTTTTCACAACATCCTCATCCTTAAACACAATCTTAGCCTATAGGAATCACGTATGACTAAAATGGAGCTACAGTTCTGCTGTGACCAACTATGACATCACTATAGTTCTACTGTAACAGACTTTGAATTGACTGGGTTCTAATATAACCCACTATGATGTCATCTGGGTTCTACTGTGACCAACTATGACATCACAATAGTTCTGATGTAACAGACTATGATGTCATTAAGGCTCTAATGTAAACCCACTATGACGTCACTAGGGTTCTAAATTAACAAACTATGACATCACTACAGTTCTGCTGTAACGGACTATGACGTCATTGAGGCTCTAATGTAAACCCACTATGACGTTGTAAAGTAACAAACTATGACATCACTACAGTTCTAACTTTTACCAACTATGACATCACTAGTTACTGTAACCCACTATGAGGTCAAAATTGGAAAAGGAGAGACTCATAACCCACACCTTATCAGAGCCAATTGTCTCTTTCACAGCAGACATTTTGACTTGTCACAGAAGGAGAAGCTCAGGTGTAACTGGTAACTTTAATGAGGATGATTGTGTTGTATTCAAGTGTCCCAGTAAGCCATGACAGTGGTAGTTAGACTTCATACATTTCATTATATCAATGTCTTCTGTTAAAAAGACCAATCAAGTGTGTTATGTTACATTTGGAGTGGTTGTTCTGCAGTTCTTTTTCACCAGGTAAGTGTCTGAACTGTCCACTGAACGGTTTGTTGCCTTAATGATCTCACAACATGACAGAAGAATCACAGTGAGACAGCTTTAAATGTTTGAAGTTCTGATTTTGACTAGTGTGGTTGATGGTCATTGCTCCTCTCCTCCAGGTGGAGGCGCTGTAGGACAAAGAAAAACAACTGCTTTCTCAAGTTTTTCATGGACACAATAAAATAAAGCAGCAGGGCTGAAGCTGTTGTAACCTATCTTATACATTGTTGTAGTCCCAGCTGTTTGTTAAACAGTAGAAAGAGTGTGATAAGACTGGGTCCCGCTGTATTACTCAGGCTGCACTACAGCGTCTATTCACAGGCGCGATCCCACTACTGAGCGGCACGGGGGCTTTGACCTGCTCCGTTTCCGACCTGGGCCGGTGCACCCCTCCTTAGACGACCTGGTGGTCCCGGGCTCCCCCAGGAGACACCATATCGATACCGAACTTAGTGCGGACACCCGATCGGCATAGTCCACTGCAGCTCAGAACTCCTGAGCTCAAACGATCCGCCAGCCTCAGCCTCCCAGTAACTTGGATTACAGGCGCGCGCCACCGCACCCGGCGAGAGATACTTTCATTCATGGAGATTTGGGGTTTTAAAATGTGATGTCATCAGGGAGAAAGCTCTGGCGCCATCTAGAGGCGGTCAATAAATATAACACCTGCAGACTTAAAGGCTGATCAGTGTTTGTCCAATTTCCTTAAACATTTTCAATGATAACACCATACTTCAATAAAGACAAATAGTATTTTTTTTCACAACATCCTCATCCTTAAACACAATCTTAGCCTATAGGAATCACGTATGACTAGAATGGAGCTACAGTTCTGCTGTGACCAACTATGACATCACTATAGTTCTACTGCAACAGACTTTGACGTGACTGGGGTTCTAATATAACCCACTATGACGTCATCTGGGTTCTACTGTGACCAACTATGACATCACAATAGTTCTGATGTAACAGACTATGATGTCATTAAGGCTCTAATGTAAACCCACTATGACGTCACTAGGGTTCTAAATGAACAAACTATGACATCACTACAGTTCTCTGCTGTAACGGACTATGACGTCATTGAGGCTCTAATGTAAACCCACTATGACGTTCTAAAGTAACAAACTATGACATCACTACAGTTCTACTTTTACCAACTATGACATCACTAGTTACTGTAACCCACTATGAAGTCAACATTGGAAAAGGAGAGACTCATGACCCACACATTATTAGAGCCAATTGTCTCTTTCACCGCAGAACATTTTGACTTGTCACAGAAGGAGAAGCTCAGGTGTAACTGGTAACTTTAATGAGGAGGACTGTGTTGTATTCAAGTGTCCCAGTAAGCCATGACAGTGGTAGTTAGACTTCATACATTTCATTATACCAATGTCTTCTGTTAAAAAGACCAATCAAGTGTGTTATGTTACATTTGGTGTGGTTGTTCTGCAGTTCTTTTTCACCAGGTAAGTGTCTGAACTGTCCACTGAACGGTTTGTTGCCTTAATGATCTCACAACATGACAGAAGAATCACAGTGAGACAGCTTTAAATGTTTGAAGTTCTGATTTTGACTAGTGTGGTTGATGGTCATTGCTCCTCTCCTCCAGGTGGAGGCGCTGTAGGACAAAGAAAAACAACTGCTTTCTCAAGTTTTTCATGGACACAATAAAATAAAGCAGCAGGGCTGAAGCTGTTGTAACCTATCTTATACATTGTTGTAGTCCCAGCTGTTTGTTAAACAGTAGAAAGAGTGTGAAAAGACTGGGTCCCGCTGTATTACTCAGGCTGCACTACAGCGTCTATTCACAGGCGCGATCCCACTACTGAGCGGCACGGGGCTTTGACCTGCTCCGTTTCCGACCTGGGCCGGTGCACCCCTCCTTAGACGACCTGGTGGTCCCGGGCTCCCCCAGGAACACCATATCGATACCGAACTTAGTGCGGACACCCGATCGGCATAGTCCACTGCAGCTCAGAACTCCTGAGCTCAAACGATCCGCCAGCCTCAGCCTCCCAGTAACTTGGATTACAGGCCGCGCCACCGCACCCGGCGAGAGATACTTTCATTCATGGAGATTTGGGGTTTTAAAATGTGATGTCATCAGGGAGAAAGCTCTGGCGCCATCTAGAGGCGGTCAATAAATATAACACCTGCAGACTTAAAGGCTGATCAGTGTTTGTCCAATTTCCTTAAACATTTTCAATGATAACACCATACTTCAATAAAGACAAATAGTATTTTTTTTCACAACATCCTCATCCTTAAACACAATCTTAGCCTATAGAATCACGTATGACTAGAATGGAGCTACAGTTCTGCTGTGACCAACTATGACATCACTATAGTTCTACTGCAACAGACTTTGACGTGACTGGGGTTCTAATATAACCCACTATGACGTCATCTGGGTTCTACTGTGACCAACTATGACATCACAATAGTTCTGATGTAACAGACTATGATGTCATTAAGGCTCTAATGTAAACCCACTATGACGTCACTAGGTTCTAAATGAACAAACTATGACATCACTACAGTTCTGCTGTAACGGACTATGACGTCATTGAGGCTCTAATGTAAACCCACTATGACGTTCTAAAGTAACAAACTATGACATCACTACAGTTCTACTTTTACCAACTATGACATCACTAGTTTACTGTAACCCACTATGAAGTCAACATTGGAAAAGGAGAGACTCATGACCCACACATTATAAGAGCCAATTGTCTCTTTCACCGCAGACATTTTGACTTGTCACAGAAGGAGAAGCTCAGGTGTAACTGGTAACTTTAATGAGGAGGACTGTGTTGTATTCAAGTGTCCCAGTAAGCCATGACAGTGGTAGTTAGACTTCATACATTTCATTATACCAATGTCTTCTGTTAAAAAGACCAATCAAGTGTGTTATGTTACATTTGGTGTGGTTGTTCTGCAGTTCTTTTTCACCAGGTAAGTGTCTGAACTGTCCACTGAACGGTTTGTTGCCTTAATGATCTCACAACATGACAGAAGAATCACAGTGAGACAGCTTTAAATGTCTGAAGTTCTGATTTTGACTAGTGTGGTTGATGGTCATTGCTCCTCTCCTCCAGGTGGAGGCGCTGTAGGACAAAGAAAAACAACTGCTTTCTCAAGTTTTTCATGGACACAATAAAATAAAGCAGCAGGGCTGAAGCTGTTGTAACCTATCTTATACATTGTTGTAGTCCCAGCTGTTTGTTAAACAGTAGAAAGAGTGTGAAAAGACTGGGTCCCGCTGTATTACTCAGGCTGCACTACAGCGTCTATTCACAGGCGCGATCCCACTACTGAGCGGCACAGGGGCTTTGACCTGCTCCGTTTCCGACCTGGGCCGGTGCACCCCTCCTTAGACGACCTGGTGGTCCCGGGCTCCCCCAGGAACACCATATCGATACCGAACTTAGTGCGGACACCCGATCGGCATAGTCCACTGCAGCTCAGAACTCCTGAGCTCAAACGATCCGCCAGCCTCAGCCTCCCAGTAACTTGGATTACAGGCGCGCGCCACCGCACCCGGCGAGAGATACTTTCATTCATGGAGATTTGGGGTTTTAAAATGTGATGTCATCAGGGAGAAAGCCCTGGCGCCATCTAGAGGCGGTCAATAAATATAACACCTGCAGACTTAAAGGCTGATCAGTGTTTGTCCAATTTCCTTAAACATTTTCAATGATAACACCATACTTCAATAAAGACAAATAGTATTTTTTTTCACAACATCCTCATCCTTAAACACAATCTTAGCCTATAGGAATCACGTATGACTAGAATGGAGCTACAGTTCTGCTGTGACCAACTATGACATCACTATAGTTCTACTGCAACAGACTTTGACGTGACTGGGGTTCTAATATAACCCACTATGACGTCATCTGGGTTCTACTGTGACCAACTATGACATCACAATAGTTCTGATGTAACAGACTATGATGTCATTAAGGCTCTAATGTAAACCCACTATGACGTCACTAGGGTTCTAAATGAACAAACTATGACATCACTACAGTTCTGCTGTAACGGACTATGACGTCATTGAGGCTCTAATGTAAACCCACTATGACGTTCTAAAGTAACAAACTATGACATCACTACAGTTCTACTTTTACCAACTATGACATCACTAGTTACTGTAACCCACTATGAAGTCAACATTGGAAAAGGAGAGACTCATGACCCACACATTATTAGAGCCAATTGTCTCTTTCACCGCAGACATTTTGACTTGTCACAGAAGGAGAAGCTCAGGTGTAACTGGTAACTTTAATGAGGAGGACTGTGTTGTATTCAAGTGTCCCAGTAAGCCATGACAGTGGTAGTTAGACTTCATACATTTCATTATACCAATGTCTTCTGTTAAAAAGACCAATCAAGTGTGTTATGTTACATTTGGTGTGGTTGTTCTGCAGTTCTTTTTCACCAGGTAAGTGTCTGAACTGTCCACTGAACGGTTTGTTGCCTTAATGATCTCACAACATGACAGAAGAATCACATTGGCCCTCATTTATCAACCTTGCGTAGACCAGAAATTTGGGTGTACGTACATTTCCACGCAAACCTCGGCATTTATCAATATGGACGTGAGCGTAGGATACGCTCAAATCCCACGCCAGCTCTCAGCTCGTGTACGCAAGTTTGTAAACAGCATGGACTCGCAGTGCAGGCTGTGCCGGGTAGCCGATGACTTTGTTGGACAATTATTAGAAGATAATACAAATGCAGTGTTTGCTCAGACCGAAATAAAGATATTAATCACTTAAAAATGTGCAGCTTATGGTGTGCAACTGAGTAGGAGAGCTGATTCAATAGTGCACACACCGGCCACTTAGGAGCGCTTCATATAGGACTCCGTAAGGGCAGTTGTCTCCGTCTGGAGCAGCTGGGGGGACACTGAGGCACGGGGGCTGCATTCATTCAAAATGTTAGCCACAGTATTAAATATGTAGTAAGCCTACACTGCTCTTTATGATAAAAAATATACGGCACAACATTCAGCTTAACATTTTATTTGTTTGACGCACTTTTTAGATGTTAATTCCTCTTTTAATGTGTCATTGATCGCTTAAGCGAGAGATTTATTTCCACCGTTAACCGGCACGTTTTTCCGATCTGCTGGTGGAGCAGGACAGTGGGCGCTCTCACAGCTGATTGTTGCCGGGTCGGCTTGTGCAGCTGACGGCCGGGCTGACCACTCGTGCTGTCATACAGTAAAACGCAAAATGTGTTATTTTTAGTTTTTACAACCCTTTTGAGTAGTGCTATCTAAAAGGGCCAATACATTCTAATCATTCAAATCTCTGCAGACCTGTATTTATTTTATGGGGACCATTACCGGACAGTTCGTGAGTCTGTTTCTCCTCTAGCACTTATATTATGCCCGCACCCTCAGTTGGTTGCATTTAAGAACAGCAACACGCTTTTTTTAGTGGCGATTTTTTAGTCAGACCACTTTTTCTTCATCTATTCAAAGAAATGGCGACATATAATTGTATATGCTGTTTTATAGCATTTGAGCAATAGCCATATGTAAACCTAAAATGCAAAATCCTCAGCTGGAGATCGTTTGTTGTCAACACCAACGCTGTTGACCGCAGCAGTTATTTCCTTCCTAACTGCTGCCTTCTGTCGTTCTTTGATGCCGCTTGTAGGCTAATGCTCCGAAATGAAACTCTTTATTTTTCTACTTTCGCTGTTATTCTGTCAATTTCTACTTCAGATAAGTTCCTCTTTTGTACCGTAATGCGCACATCCATGTCGTAAAATCTCTGGGCGAGGCCTCTAAACTGAGAAAATATAGGGGCGTGGTACGATTGTTTTCAGCCGCTGCATTTATCAATAATGGCGTGGCGTACGCCGAGATTGGCGAGATACGACTGTTTGATAAATCCCACGCGATACCTGGCGTAGGGAGGTATTTGCGCCAGAATCTGCACCAGTTTCCACGCAAGTTTGATAAATGAGGGCCAGTGAGACAGCTTTAAATGTTTGAAGTTCTGATTTTGACTAGTGTGGTTGATGGTCATTGCTCCTCTCCTCCAGGTGGAGGCGCTGTAGGACAAAGAAAAACAACTGCTTTCTCAAGTTTTTCATGGACACAATAAAATAAAGCAGCAGGGCTGAAGCTGTTGTAACCTATCTTATACATTGTTGTAGTCCCAGCTGTTTGTTAAACAGTAGAAAGAGTGTGAAAAGACTGGGTCCCGCTGTATTACTCAGGCTGCACTACAGCGTCTATTCACAGGCGCGATCCCACCACTGAGCGGCACAGGGGCTTTGACCTGCTCCGTTTCCGACCTGGGCCGGTGCACCCCTCCTTAGACGACCTGGTGGTCCCGGGCTCCCCAGGAACACCATATCGATACCGAACTTAGTGCGGACACCCGATCGGCATAGTCCACTGCAGCTCAGAACTCCTGAGCTCAAACGATCCGCCAGCCTCAGCCTCCCAGTAACTTGGATTACAGGCGCGCGCCACCGCACCCGGCGAGAGATACTTTCATTCATGGAGATTTGGGGTTTTAAAATGTGATGTCATCAGGGAGAAAGCCCTGGCGCCATCTAGAGGCGGTCAATAAATATAACACCTGCAGACTTAAGGTGCGAACACACTGCACTCTGCGGCGCGGCGGTTGGCCGCAGGAATCGCAGGATCCGGCCGCCTGATAATTTTGGCTCATTTGGCTCATTTGTGTCCGCCGCCGGCCGCCGCCCGCCGCCCGATGACTCATTGAATGTGCACGTGGTCCCGAAGTGAGTGACGTCGGGAGGAGCTCAACGCTGATTGGCTATCGCGGCGCGGCCGGCGGCGAAAAGTTCAATATTTTCAACTTCTGCGGCGGCCGCAGCATTCGCGCCGCGCCGCAGCATTCGCGCCGCGCCGCGCCGCCCCTGGCCGCGCCGTGTGAACCGCTCGCCGCCGGCCGCCGCCGCCGGCCGCCGCCGATTCGCGCGGCGGCGCTCGAAATACATTGACTTTCTCTGTAAACTCGCCGCGCGGCGATGTGCAGTGTGTTCGCACCTTTAAAGGCTGATCAGTGTTTGTCCAATTTCCTTAAACATTTTCAATGATAACACCATACTTCAATAAAGACAAATAGTATTTTTTTTCACAACATCCTCATCCTTAAACACAATCTTAGCCTATAGGAATCACGTATGACTAGAATGGAGCTACAGTTCTGCTGTGACCAACTATGACATCACTATAGTTCTACTGCAACAGACTTTGACGTGACTGGGGTTCTAATATAACCCACTATGACGTCATCTGGGTTCGACTGTGACCAACTATGACATCACAATAGTTCTGATGTAACAGACTATGATGTCATTAAGGCTCTAATGTAAACCCACTATGACGTCACTAGGGTTCTAAATGAACAAACTATGACATCACTACAGTTCTGCTGTAACGGACTATGACGTCATTGAGGCTCTAATGTAAACCCACTATGACGTTCTAAAGTAACAAACTATGACATCACTACAGTTCTACTTTTACCAACTATGACATCACTAGTTACTGTAACCCACTATGAAGTCAACATTGGAAAAGGAGAGACTCATGACCCACACATTATAAGAGCCAATTGTCTCTTTCACAGCAGACATTTTGACTTGTCACAGAAGGAGAAGCTCAGGTGTAACTGGTAACTTTAATGAGGAGGACTGTGTTGTATTCAAGTGTCCCAGTAAGCCATGACAGTGGTAGTTAGACTTCATACATTTCATTATACCAATGTCTTCTGTTAAAAAGACCAATCAAGTGTGTTATGTTACATTTGGTGTGGTTGTTCTGCAGTTCTTTTTCACCAGGTAAGTGTCTGAACTGTCCACTGAACGGTTTGTTGCCTTAATGATCTCACAACATGACAGAAGAATCACAGTGAGACAGCTTTAAATGTTTGAAGTTCTGATTTTGACTAGTGTGGTTGATGGTCATTGCTCCTCTCCTCCAGGTGGAGGCGCTGTAGGACAAAGAAAAACAACTGCTTTCTCAAGTTTTTCATGGACACAATAAAATAAAGCAGCAGGGCTGAAGCTGTTGTAACCTATCTTATACATTGTTGTAGTCCCAGCTGTTTGTTAAACAGTAGAAAGAGTGTGAAAAGACTGGGTCCCGCTGTATTACTCAGGCTGCACTACAGCGTCTATTCACAGGCGCGATCCCACTACTGAGCGGCACGGGGGCTTTGACCTGCTCCGTTTCCGACCTGGGCCGGTGCACCCCTCCTTAGACGACCTGGTGGTCCCGGGCTCCCCCAGGAGCACCATATCGATAGCGAACTTAGTGCGGACACCCGATCGGCATAGTCCACTGCAGCTCAGAACTCCTGAGCTCAAACGATCCGCCAGCCTCAGCCTCCCAGTAACTTGGATTACAGGCGCGCGCCACCGCACCCGGCGAGAGATACTTTCATTCATGGAGATTTGGGGTTTTAAAATGTGATGTCATCAGGGAGAAAGCTCTGGCGCCATCTAGAGGCGGTCAATAAATATAACACCTGCAGACTTAAAGG
>JAOPFK010000497.1:0-14333 GCA_026122265.1 Ammodytes dubius
GGAGAGAAGAGGGAAGGAGAGGTATAGAGAGAGATAGGGAGGGAGAGGATAGAGATAATAGGGAGAGAAGAAGAGCGGGAGGGAGAGAGAGATAGGGCAAGAGAGAGATAGGGAGGGATAGAGGGAAGGGAGAGAGCAAGGGAGCGAGAGAGAGAGAAAGATGGCGGAGAGTGGAGAGAGAGAAAAGAATGGAGGAGAGTGAGAGAGAGGGAGAGAGGGAGAGAGAAAGAATTTATTTGTAAAGAGATTAGAGTGAATCAGATTCCCTCTACCCTACAAGGATAATGTTAGGACCCGATTGTGATTGCTGATCATTATGCAACAAAATGGACATTTCTCTTCCCTAAAATTTTTAATTGAAAAATTGGTAACAGAACACAAGAATTGAGCTATACTATATATAATAGACGTTAGGGGTTCTAACCTCTTCCCTGCATCTACACTCACACTTGCGGTTGAGGATTTGTTCTAGTGTGTGTGTGTGTGTAGTGTGTGTGTGTGTTGTTGTGGTTGTTGTGTGTGTGTTTGGTGAGTGTGTGTGTGTGTGTGTGTGTGTGTGTTGGTGTGTGGTGGTGGTGTGTGTGTTGTGTGTGTGTGTGTGTGTGTGTGTGTGTATATTTTGACCTAAACCTCCCCTCGAACTCTGTCAGAACCATTTTGAGAGAGAAAAGTTGAGTGGTGTGAATAGAGCATCTGTGGTTGTTTTAGTTTGGTGTGGTGTTTGTGAGTGAGTGGTGTGTGTGTGTGTGGTGTGTGTGTGTGTGTGTGTGTGTGTGTGTGTGTGTGTGTGAGTGTGTGTGGTGTGTGTGATTGCATACGTTCATGCATTTGTTGTGTGTGTGTGTGTGATTGCATACGTGCATGATTCTTTTTGTGTCTGTGTGGTGTGTTGTGTGTTGTGTTGTGTGTGTCTAAGCCTAAATTGTTTATTCCATAGCTAAGACAGTTTGGTTTAAGATTCAATTGTACATATTTTATAATAATTTTTTCTTGCTAAAGGAAACATTTTAATCATAACATGACAGTAAAATAACACTGTAATCCCATCAGAGCGATCAACTTTGTTTCATGACATGCAGGTTACGTAATTAACTTGTCACCTTCCGCATCCTTATTGCAATTGTCACTTGCACACACACACACACACGAAACACAACACACTACAACACACACACACCACAAACACAACACACACACACAACACACACACACAACTACACACACCACACACACACACACACACACACACACACACACACACACACTCCATAAATAATATACATAATTATATACGGCTAGCTATGAACACTGACATCTAACACTCTCAGCTACAGAACAAAAAATCACCATTAGGCACATTTTTCACATCAAATTCACTCAACTAGTGAACAATAACAGCAATTGTGATGTAATTGAACAGCTCTGGAAAAAAATGAAAAGACCGCCAGGCGGCGAGAGGCGTGTTCAGTGTCACACGTTGATAATATTTAACAGGCATGATGTTTTAGGCTAACAAGAGAAGAAATGGACAAGGCCATACACTATCTGCTTGTCACAGCAGAAGGAAATGAGAGACCTAAAAAAATTACTGTGTATTAGAAATGAAGCTTCTTAAAAAAAAAAAAAGAAAAAAAAACATTTCTAACTGTAGTAGTCTGTGTAATCTGTGTATCTGAATCTTAGCAGAGGGGGCGGGACCTGATAAGCCTTTGCTTCTCCTGCTTCCCTTCGGACAATAACACAAAGTACTATGTGTGGAACATGCAATGAGAAAATTATGTATTATGTGTAATTGTCCCTGAGAATCATAAATATACAATAAATAAATAAAAAAAATGTTGTGAGTAAAATGAACATATTGGTTTTTATCCAACAAAGTAATGTAGAAGAAAATTTAAGAAAAAACCCAAACTGGCTCTTAATTTTTTCCAGAGCTGTGTATGATTCATTAAATATATATTTTCCCCGCAGGGGAGCAAATATTTTTTTTCCCACATTCGAAATGATTGAATGTTTTTAAACATTTGGCAGTTAAAGTTCAAAATACTCAGCAACTACCGGAATCAATGCTCTTTGATATGATTTTTTTTTTTTTTTTTTTCTTTAACCTTTATTTATACAGGTAAATCCCATGAGTCTGAAACTCTATTGCAAGGAGACCTGTTCCCAATTACTTGTAACCATTCACACACAATTCATACACCGATAGCAGCAGGCCTAACCTATACGACCATTCACACAGGCAAGGTTGGTGAAGAGTCTGCCAAGGAACACAACAACAAGACACAGGTGTCAGGGCGGGGGTTCGAGAACCTCCAACCCTATGCTCAAACGGCCGTGCCCGCTCTACCACCTGAGCCACAGTTCAGAATTTGTGTCCAATGTGTGATTTTACTGCTATAGAACAGTGTTTCTGTTCTCTCCCTCTCGCTCCTTTCTCCCCAGGAGGTCATTCACCTCCTACCAGGGTCCATTGCTTAATATAAGACATGTTTCTTCTTAGCCATTTTTGGGCCTGTTTAAAATAAAGGTTGATGATATTGATGATGTTCCAGTATAAAAAATATCATTCTTTGCACTGAAGGTCTCGTTTGCTGTTACATGTAATTTATGATCAACAGAGGGAAAATGAGACCAGAACTTGGTTTCAGAATATTTGAAAAGTTCCCGAAGCACCTATAACATTTTCTTTCTACAACACAGTGAAGTTAAGCAGTTTTCTCAGCCCCACACCGCACACACCACAATCACAGCCCTGCCCTCTCACCACAGGCAGTGGGTCATAAATGTCATCGCTGCTGCTGTGTCTGAGTTTTGTTTCTCACGTCAAGGAAAAGGAAGAAGAAAGTTTTGAACAAGGTCATGTTTTAAAAGGTTCTAGAAAAAATGTCCCAAACTTCTTCAATATGTCCCTGCTAGGACGAAGATCACACACACACACACACACACGGGAAACACACACACCACACTTACACACTCACACTCTGCCAACACACCTAAAAACACAGACACACACACACCACCCCGACACAGAGACACACACACACCATACACACACACGCCCACGAAAAAAAGCACGCACACGCACACAGCACACACACACACACCACACACACAAAAGACCACCCAAACATACACAACATGGACATGTACACAGCATCACATCATCTCAGTTCACTCACATAAAAAAAGCCCAACCACGGAAACATACAACACTTACACACATCACACACTTGCCACACAACCACACACACACACACACACACACAAACCCACAATGCACACTTACAAAGACATGCACTCACTCACTCACACACACACGCACACCACACCCACACACACACACACAACCACACACACACACACAACAACACTCTTTCAGCCCCACTTTCTTCATCAAACTGCATAATACCTTTTTGTTTTGTCCATGCCCAAACAGAAATATTGAATTGTTTCCCGTAGCAATCTTTAAAAACTTTACTTGTACTTATAATCCCCATAAACGTACTAAAAAAGTTATTGGGATCAATATTTATACACTTTGTCAGCAGCACAGTCTTCAATCAAACTCATGATCACCACACATTCAAACTCCAGAAGCTCCTAAACATAACCCTTCATTCATTCCACTGTAATTATGCCTCATTATAGAATGCTGACAAAGCCCTGTAAACATCTTGCCATTCCTTATCCCTGTGGGTGGTTGTGTGTCTATAATAGAGCTGCATACAAGAACCCTTAAGAGTGAATGGCCGTCTTTCAATTGGAAACAATTTTATTGGGGGAGGGGAGCGAATCAGTGAAGCCCGGGAAATGAGGCGGGTAGTCACAAACAGGGTAACAACAGTTTGCCACCCCCTTTTTAAAGTGTTTTTTTGTTTCCCTTTTTGGATACTCCATGCATTTAACCCCTTTTTGACTGCTCGACAAACCCCTTGCCTCACCAAAAATCTCTGCTAAAAATTTTGGGCTCTTATTGGTCCTAAAAATAAATACGATTTCTATCTATGTTTTATGGTCTTGAGAGCCGTCCCATCATTTCCGGTTTCCCTATTTTTTCGGCCCCCAATACAGATTACCCCCCGCCGCGTTATGGGGACATTACGTCCCGCGCAATAATTAGAATTTAACCTTGCGACTGTATGCAAAAGGATTATTGCTACAGCACATATATCAATTAATCCGCTAACACCAATACCAATTCAAGAATCGAATAGAAGAAAAAAAAATTATGTACCTTCAAAGGTGCCAATGTAGTTGTTTGTGTGAAAACAACAAACATTACAAATTTGTGAAAAAAAAAAAATCTCAAATCACCTGCAGTGGTGTAGAATATGGGTTTTATTTCCTACCAGATTTTGGTAAAAGTAATAAATATCCGTAAGTACATTTTAATTAGTGCATAATAGCTGAAAAAATAGTTTTTGAATTATTATTTTTCCCCTAGAAAGGGTCTCATATATGTCCATAATTCTGCATATTTGGACCAAAGGAGGCCTAGTGCCCGCCATCAATGAAATGTCATAAGTTTGGAATGTCATCAGGTGCAATATGTTTAACATTTAGAATTGTATCTTGTCCTTTAAGGCCACTGTAGCTTCTTTATTATTCGAAAGGGTTGGGGTTTACCCAGGGAGTCTTTCATTTTAGAACTTGTAGAAAACTTTCTATGATGATGTCATATTACACACTGCACCTATAATGCACATCTCCACAATTAAAACCCATAAAGCAATAATAGCATCCAAGTGTTATTTTTCAAATAATGTACCAAAAAAACAAAAAACATTTGCATTATGAAAGGATACTGTAAGAAAACAATAATATTATTTGCTCCTTGGCGGAGGCTGGGCACTCGCAGCCATGTTGTTTCTGCTGTGACTAAACCCTCGTGGAAAGAAATCATCCAATTAATAGCTCATTGTTGTAAGGATGTACAAAGAAGAAAAGCGCTTAGAAAAGCAGTGTATTGGTGACAGACTATTTTATTGGGGCGTTGCTTCCTAAGAATACCTGATATGTAAATTCTCGGTTATTAAACGCCTCCCATTATTTAAACTCATGCGTTATTAGTTTTATTTAGCTACAGCAGTGTTTGAACCATGATAAGTCGTTTGGGGAAAATTACGCACAATTTTAAACGTACAACCGTTTACTGTCCGTTTAAACTTTCCAGGCAATCAGATTGGTGTGGACTGGTGTATAAGGGTCTGACAACAATATACTCAACTGCTTTTTTGTGTCCCTCTTATTCATATATGAAACACTAGACAGACAGACAGACAGACAGACAGACAGACAGACAGACAAGACAGACAGACAGACAGACAGACAGACAGACAGACAGACAGACAGACAGACAGACAGACAGACAGACAGACAGAACAGACAGGACAGACACACAACACACACAACACACCACAACACACACACACACACACCACACACACACACTCTCTTCTAAAAGATCACATGTTATGTAAAGAAGGCTCCCTTATTTTAAAGGATGTATTTTCAGATCAGCAACTCCCAAGCTACAATTCAAGATGGAGTCTAGAGATTCTGGAGAACGCAGTGGTGATCAATAAGTCATCATATTTTATAAGTATTACTATACAATAATCATTGAAATATCTCCGTCCTCTATGCAATCCTCTTACCTTGAAGTTAGATACTTATGAAGTGCACAACAACAATCTGGTGTTAATACACAGCCTAGCTCTGTAAAGTGGTATTACCCAAAGATCATGTTAAAGAAGTTGGCCCTATATAGCTATACAAAGCCGATGACACTTTTACGAGAAACACTAGGCAGCAATGGTAATGCCAGACAATCTCTTTTGACTGGGACTCCGGGTGAGAGCTATTTGTTTGGTGTGACTTGTAACTCTAGAACTGTTGCCCCAAAAATTCCTGGCCGAGCTCTAATGTCGAGACTCTCACTTATAGGTCCATCACATGAGGGGGCTCTGGGGAGTGATTTCAAAGGTTGGATAGCACATTAAAATCTTATTACAAGCTTCTCCAGAATCTCTGACTCCATTTGAAGTTGTGTACTTGAAGTTGCGATCTAAAATACCATCCTATAAAATAAGGGAGCCTTCATACATAACATGTGATCTTTTTAGAAAAGAGTGTGTGTGTGTGTGTGTGTGGTGTGTGTGTGTGTGTGTGTGTGTGTGTGTGTGTCTGTTACCTAGTCTGTACCTGTCGTCTGTCCTGTTCTTCTTGTCTGAGGGTCTGAATCCATTAGACATGGGTGGATGCCAAAGCTTAGTCTGTGTGTCCAGATAAGCGTCAATGATAGCGGAATCTGGACGTAAAAGATTGGTGACAGTGACACATGGATAGACTTCGCATTCATGGGGTATGCGGGAGACTAGCTACGCTAATGCTAGAGGGTTCCGTCTTCGTCCTGTCTATGTTCATATATAATAAGAGGGACACAAAAAGCATGAGTATTTTGTTGTCAAGACCCTCTACACCAGCATCCCACACCATCTTAAGCCTGGAATATTTAAACCGGACAGTAACCGGTTTGACATTAAATTGTGCGTATTTTCCAACCCGACTAACAGGTCACACGAAGAACTTGGTAAAGGGATTCTGATAATAAACAAGCAACGATTCACATACACAACCTCGGTCATCTGAAGCTTAAAAAATTAGTATTGGATTGCGGTTTAATTATATCGAGCACTTCCCGAAGGAAAATCACATTACTTTTAGCCCAATCAGTAATCTTAGGAAGCAACGCCCCAAAAAAATGTCTTGTCACAATACAACTGCCTTTTCTAAGCGCTTTACTTCGTTTGTACATCCTTTACACAAAGAGCTATTAATTGGACGAATTCCTTACCACGAGGGTTTAGATCCTAGCAATGCAGCCTCCGCAGTAACTAATACAAATGCTGCCGAAGTGCCCAGCCTCGCCAAGAGCAAAAAATATTATTTTTTTTTACATATCTTTTCATAATGCACAATGTTTTTTGTTTTTTTTTTGTAATTATTTGAAAAATAACACATGGAATGCCATTATTGCTTTATGGTTTAATTGTGGAGCTGGTGCATTAAAGGTGCAGTGTGTAATATGACATCATCAAGAAAGTTCTACAAAGTTCGAAAATGGCAACGCTCCCTGGTAAACCTCATCCTAGTTCGAATGAATTAACGATGGTTCTTGCACCCGCCAAATGGCTCATCAAACAAAAGCAACAGTGCCTTCAAGGACAAGAACAATTCTAACTGTTAAACAATGCACCTGAGACATTCCAACTATGACACTTTCAGATGGCGGCACTAGGCCTTGTCCCAAAAATATGCTAGAATATGGACCATATATGAGACCCTTTCTAAGGAGGAAAAAAATATAATTCAAAACATTTTTTTTCAGCTATTATGCACTAAATTAAATTACAACGATATTTAAATACTTTCTAAAAAATCTGCTAGGAAATAAACCCAACATTCAACACACTGCAGAATATGAATTTTTTTTTTTTCACAACCATTTGTATTGTTGTTGTATTTCACACAAACATCAACACAATTGCACCATCTGAAGGAACTTAATTTTTTCTTCTATTCGATTCATTGAATTGAAATGGTGTTAGCAGGATTAAATTGAATTAATATGTGCCCTGTAGCACTAATCCCATTATGAGCACACAGTCGCAATGTTTAAATTCTACTTATCTACCCAACCTGTTATGGTAAAAGCAAATGACTTAAATAGCGCTTTATCTCCGTTATTCACAGACCCAAAGCGCTTGATTATCAGGGTAAACACAGCTTGGAGCTAATAAAACTAATACGCATGAATTTAAAATGGTTATAAATAACCGAGCATTTACAATCAGGTGTTTCCTAGGAAGCTAACGCCAATAAAATGTCTTTAAACCAATAACCAACCAAGCCAATTCCTGAATGTGTTTTTTTTTGATCACATTTGTCTACACATTGGGCCATGAATCAGGAATACACAGTGGACCCAAGATAGCGAACAAGCCATGTTTTTTCTTAAAGGTGCTCTTGAGAGGTGGTTGGGGGCCAAATTCTAAATGTACCATTGACTAATAAAGTAACTTAACCTTAATTAAACATAAATATACTTTGAAACATTTTCAAGGCCATACAAAAAGTTGGTAAACAATATTGATGAGAACCAGAGATTGAGATGTATTGTGTCCAGTGCCTTTAGAAATCCTTCAGGGAGAGGGACACGAAGCCACCGCCCACAGCTCATTATGTTAATTAGACGCTATGTCAGAAACACAGTCAGCAATTAGTCTCAATATGCTCATACATGCCGTTCCTCACACTGAACAACAATTAGGCGCTTAGACAGGAGTTCAAGAGAGGCCGCATCAAACCCAGGTGGTTAGGATGGCCTAGAGGTAAGGGCCAGACTTAAGGCCAGGACACACCAGACCACTACCCGAAAATGGAGTTTTGCCGTATTCAGGCAGCTCAGTCATCCCGTCGCGGCCAAAAAAGAGCAAAGAATCACAACCCAAGCCGACTGCTGACTTTCCGACCGCTCTGGCGCATGCGCGGGACTAATGTCTCCATAACACGCAGGCGGCGCTAATTCTGTATTGTGCCCGAAAAAATACGGAACCGAAATGAAAGGGACGGCTCTCAGACATAAACATAGATAGAAATGCGTATTTATATTTATGGACATAAAGAAGCACCATTTTTTACAGAGAGTGTCGAGCATGGTGTCGAGCAGTCAACAAGGAATAGAAGCATGTCGAACTCTCTGAACGAAACAAACAACACATTAAAACAAAGATGGCTAAACTGTAGTTAGCTTTTTGTGCTACCCGCTCTCACTTCCGCTTCACTGATTCGCTGGCCCTCCACAAATCAAATTGCTCCAACTGAAAGACTGCCCCGCCAGCTCAAAAGAAGCCCGACGACATCTACGACGACCGATTTCACGGCACACACCAAACAGATATCGTTTTCCCCGCCCCCTCCAGACTCTACGACGCGATTATCGGCAGTTTTTGTCCGGCCTTTAGGGGATGACTGAATGTATTTTGATTGCCATGTGAGTGACACACCTGCATGTTGTGTAAATTGACAAAGTAAATAAAAAACTTAACTTAACTTGAAAGGTGAGGCAGTGATTCTGAGAATGCCTTGTTTTGTCAAATTATGTTTTGTCAAAATCTGGAATATCTCCTCACGATCCTGCACCTTGTCTGTACTGTTTTGTGCGCTGAAAAAAAAATCCGTGTTAAAACACACCTAGGCTCTGTAAATGGCATGTTGCTAGCTACAGGGGACCCTTTTAGTCAACATGCTTTTTTTATAAAGAAGCCATAGAATAAATTTACTGTGAAAAACGCGCTTAAAACAAGCAATCATCAACACACAAATATCCACTCTTCTGGTTCTATGATAAGCAAGCTATTATAGCACACAACCACCCACCAGGAGAAAAGCACAAGATGTTTACAGGCCTTGTCAGCATTCTATAATGAGGCTTAATTACAGTGAATGAAGGTATGTTTATGACTTCTGGAGTATGAGATGTGTGGTGATCATGAGTTTGATGAAACAGTGCTGCGACAAAGTGTATAAATATGATCCCAATAACTTATTATTTAGTAACGTTTCTTCTAAGGGGATTATAAAGTTACAAGTAAAGTTTTAAAGATCTTACGAGGAACTAATTGTCAATATTATCAGTATGGCATGGACAAAACAAAGGTTTATTATGAGTTTGATGAAGAAATTGGGGCTTGAAAGAGTGTTGTGTGATTTTTTGTGTGTGTGTGTGTGTGTGTGTGTGTGTGTGTGTGTGTTGTGAAGTGAGTGAGAGAGTGCATGTCTTTGTAAGTTGCATTGTGTGTGTGTGTGTGTGTTTGTGTGAGTGTGTGCATGTGTGAGTGAGTAAGTGTGTATGTTTCCGTGTGATGAACTGATGAGTGCCATGTCTGGTGTACATGTCCAATGTGTATGTTTGGGTCGTGTGTGTGTGTGTGGTGTGTTGGTGCGTGGTGCGTGTGCGTCGTGCTTGTGTGTGTGTATAGTGTGTGTGTCTCTGTGTCCGGGTTGTGTGTGTCTGTGTGTTGCAGTGTAGGGTGAGAGGAGTAAGTGTGTGTTGGTGTTCCGTGTGTGTGTGTGTGTGTGTGATCTCGTCCAGCAGGGAAAGTGAAGAAGTTTGTGACATATTTCGAACCTTTTTAAAACATACCTTTTCCAAACACATTCTTCTCGCACCTTTCCTGACAGAGAACAAACTCAGACACAGCAGCCAGCGCTGACATTTATGACCCACCTGCCCTGTGGTGAGAGGAGCAGGGCTGTGTGTGTGTGCAGGTGTGGGGCTGAGAACGCTTCAAACTTCACTGTGTTGTAAAAAAAATCTTAAGGTGCTTCGGAGGAACTTTCAATAATTCTAAAACAAGTTCTGAGTCTCATTTATACCCCACTGATGATCAAAAATAACATGTAACAGCAAACGAGACCATCATGCAAAGAAAGAAATTTTTAATACTGGGACACACATCATCATCATCAAACTTTATTAAACAGGCAAAAATGCTAAGAAACAATGTCTTATTAAGCAATGGCCGGTAGAGGTGAATGACCCTCCTGGGGAGAATGGGGAGAGGGAGAGAACCAAGACAACCACTGTACTAAAGCCAGTAAAAACACACATAGACACAATTCATGTACTGTGCTTCAGTGGTAGAGCGGGTCGCCGATGACAAAGGGTTGGAGGTTCGATCCCCCCCTGCCACCTTAGTCTAGATTTTGTGTTCCTTCGGGCAAACTCTTCACCCACCTTGCTCGATGAATGTCGCTAGTTAGCCCTGCTGCTATCGTGTATGAATTGTGTGTGAATGGTAACAAGTAAAATGGAACAGGTTCTCCCTTAGCAAAAGAACACTGCAGACTCAATGGGATTTACCTGTATAAATAATGGTTTAAAGAAAAAAAAAAAAAAGAAAAAATCAATATCAAAGAGCATCTGCATCCTGTAGTTGCTGAGATATTTGACACTATTAACTGCAATATTAAAACATTCAATTACATTTCGAATGTGGAAAAAAAAATCAATTTCTCCCTGCGGAAATATCTATTAATGCATCATACAACAACAGCATCTGGAACAAATTAAGAACCAGTTTTGGGTTTTTCTTAAATATCATCTCTACTTACTTTGTTGGATAAACCAAAATTTCATTTTACTCAAACATATATATTTATATATTTAATTTATTATAATACTTCCGACAATTACACAATAATACATAATTTTCTCATTGGCATGTTCATCACATATTACTTTGTGTTATCGTCCGAAGTGAAGCAGGAGAAGGCCAAAGCATATCAGTCCCGCCCCACGGCCATAAGATTCAGTACACAGATTACACAGTGCACTACATTTAGAAAATTGTTTTTTTTCTTTTTTAAGAAGATCATTCTAATACACAGATCATTTTTAGGTCTCAATTTTCTCTCTCCTTGACAAAGCAGATAGTGGAATGCCTTGTCCATTTCTTCTCTTGTAGACCTAAAACATATGCCTGTAAATATTACAACGAGAACCTGACCATATGGAGTGGGCTTTTCCATTTTCCAGACTGTACAATTACACACAATTGCTGTATTGTTCACAGTGAAGTGAATTTGATGTGAAAATGACGCCTAATCGGTGATTTTTGTTCTGTACTAGAGAGGTTAGCATGTCAGTGTTCATAGCAGCCTATATAATTAGTATTTTATATGGGTGTGTGTGAGTGTGTGTGTGTGTTGTGTGTTGGTGTGTGTGTGTGTGTGTTGTGTGTGTTGTGTGTGAGTGGTGTGGTGAGTGAGTGTGTGTTGTGTGTGTGTGAGTGTTGTGGTGTGCAAGTGTACAATGCATTAAGGAAGCGAAGGTGACAAAGTTAATAACGCTAACTTGCCAATTGTATAGAACAAAGTTGGAATCGCTCTGATGGGCTACAGTGTTATTTTACTGTCATTTATGAATTCAAATTTTCCTTTAGCAAGAAAAAATTATTATAAAATATTACAATGTCATCTTAAAACCAACCTTCGTAGCAATGGAATAAACATCTTGAGGCATAGACACACACACACACACACACACCCACACACACACAGACACAAAAATCATGCACGTATTGCAATCACACACGACACACACACAAAAGCCTGCACGTATGCAATCACACCACACACACACACACACACACACACACACACACACACACACACACACACACACACAAACACACACATCACACTCAACTCACAAACACACACACACAAACAAAAACAACACCAGATGCTCTTTCACAACACTCAACTTTTTCTCTCTCAAATGGTTCTGACAGAGTTCGAGGGAAGGTTATGTCCAAAATATACACACACCCACACACACACACACACACACACTACACATCATACACACACACACACACACACACACACGACACGCACACACACACACCACACACACAAACGACACACACACACACCACACACCCACACACCACACACACACACACACACACTAGCAAATCCACCACCAAGCATGTGTTCAGAGTAGTCTGCAGGAAGAGGTAAACCCCTAACGTATTATAAATAGAATAGCATCAATAATGGTAGTTCTGTTACCAATTTTCAATTTAAAATATTAGAAGAAAATTGTCATTAAGTTGCATAAACTATCAGCAATCACAATCGTCCTAACATTATCCTTTGTAGTAGAGAATCTATTCACCTCTAATCTCATTATCTTTCTCTCTCCCACTCTCTCACTCTCACTCTCCCTCCATCTTTCACTCTCTCTCTCACTCTCCCTCCATCTTTCTCACTCTCTCCCTCCCTATCTCTCCTCCCTCTCTCCCTCCCTATCATCTCACTCCCTATCTCTCTCTCCCTCCCTCCTCTCTCCTCCCTCCCTATCAATCTCTATCCCTCCTCCCTCCTATCTCTCTCTATCCCCTCATCCTTCCCTCTCTCTCCCTCCCTCCCACTCTCTCTCACGCACTCCCTCTCCCCTTCTCTCTCGCGTGTGTCCTCTCCATCACTCAGGGCGTAAAATGAAGCTGCTGTGACAGAAGATACTTCAGATGCCCGAATGCTTTTTTATCCCGGGGAGTGATAAATCATTGATGCTCTCTTTCCTTCACTCTCTCCCTATCTCTCGTTCTCTCTCTTCTCTCTCACTCTCTTCTCTCCTTCTCTCTCCTCTCTCTCTCTCTCTCTCTCACTCTCTCTCTCTCTCTCGTTCTCTCTCACTCTCTCTCACTCTCTCTCTCTCCTCTCATCTCCTCTCTCTCTCTCTCACCGTTCATCCGGTCTTCAAAACACACCTGTTCAAACTGGCTTAGAATGAATATGAAAAATCCCCAAAATCTTACAAAAAAAAACGTAAATTTGCATATTTTGCCCCAACATCTAGATATTACAAAAAACACAGTCAATTTGTTTTTTCATTTTTTAAAAAAAAACAAGGGGTCCAACTGCTGAAAACTTTTTCCCAATCACAGTTCAAATTTTATCAATAACCCATAGAAAATGATTTTTTTTTTCACTGTTTTTTTTTCCCGGGGGAAGGGCAGCCGTTTCCTAAAATACCACTGGAGACTCCAAAAGGACACTTTTGGGCCATAGCACATGAAATGTAAATGTGGGAAAAAATTAATTTTCTATTGGGGTTTTGATCAAATTTAAATGTTATTAGGGAAAGGGTTTAGGGAGTTTGGAAAAAACTTGTTTTTTTTTTTCAAAAAAAAAAAAACTTCCAACATCTAGATTTTGGGGGTTTTTCAAAATCAAATTTTCCATCATTAAATAAATATTATGATTTTTCATATTTATTTAAACATTTTTGAAAATACGTAATACAAAAAAATTTTTGTTTTAATGTCAGTAATCAACTGGCAAAGTTTCATAATGGGAAACTATAATTTTAAAAAATTCCCCCTTAAAACCCATCCCCATTCACCCCCATTCAATTTAAAAAGTGGTTTTTGATTTGCTATTCGGCCCGCTTAGCTTTCCACAGCTTTTTGAAAAAGGGTTTCCAAAACCCCTTGTGATCGGGAAGGTCCTTTGAGTCATTTTGGGGGAACAACCTTTTACAAAAACCCCCATGTCCCAAAAAAAACCTTTTCCCCCCCGGGGACACCTTCAATTTCACTCCATTGTTTTTGTTGATCCATATAGATTTTTGAAGCTTTCCTTTTTTGTTCACAAAAAAAACAAATTTTTTTTAGTTTTGTGTTAGAGGACATTCAAACACCCTCCCCGTCATTGATTTATACACAGTGCCCCATGCAAGGGTGAATCTATGTGAG
>JAOPFK010000498.1:0-2500 GCA_026122265.1 Ammodytes dubius
TATCTGTAAAATAAATGGAGGATTGATTCAGTATTTAGATGACTATTCAGAGGGTAAGTGGAAAAGCTGGGGCCTGTTTCAGGTAGCTGGTTTTACATACTCTGGGTTTAATCATACGCTCTGAGTTGGTTAACTCAGAGCGTAGGGTTGATAAGCAACTCTGGGTTTTCGGTTTCAGAACAGTGGATCAGCGTTGGGTTTATCAACTCTGAGCGTGTTCACTCTGGGTGGAGCGTGTGCATAAAAGCCATCGTCAATGGATCGCTGATAACATGATTCACCATGGAAACAGAAGAAACAAATGATTGATCCTCCCACTTCTCCACTTCTCAAAAAAGAAAAAAAGAAATCTCCGCTCCTCCCACTAGAGTTAGAAATATTAACGAATGAGTTTATGGTAGCCTATGGAGAAGAATTAACGGGATATTGTCTCATAACTCTGATCTAATCTCCTCGGCAATTCAGAAAAAAAAACAGAGTAAACATTTTTTGTCAAGATAATCATTTCGCTTCCGTATGAGAAGCCATAGTCTATTTTAAAAAGTTACGCATATCAGCTGTAAAGTAATAAAGCTGGCGCGGCACAGCATTGCTTACAGTGCCTAAAGCCTACTGTGCAGTAAACAGAACAGACTGTCGCTTCTTTTAAATGGGGAGTGAAATACATTAACGTCAAGACACATTAGGTGACAGTTTCCATTGAAGAGCCTGATTGATTTATTACCAGATCCATTTTCCTCAAGTGATCACAGTTTAAATTATTATATCATTTTTATATTCATATTAGGCTATTTAACGAGGCTTGTCTGTGACTTTAGGATCGCACAAGTGAACTACAACGATCGCGTGCAGCCGCAGCGTTACATGAATCCACCTGACATAAATCTGTTCAGTGGCACAGACGTTAAAAAAACATAGCCTACAATAGGCTACAAATAGGTTTATTAATCTGAATGTAGAGCATGTCACGATGTGTAAGGTGGCCGCCTATGAACGGACCGAGGGCTGAGAACAAGGCTACTGATCAGATAAATGATTTGTCAAACGTAAAATCATCAGGAAATGATAAAAACATCCCGATGGAGATTTCTATAGAGTGATTTTGCTTCAAACTGTGCAGGGACGCGTGTGACAGTGACACTCTTTCTTCAGTCGGAGCTGCAGCGTAAAGTGAAAACAAACTCGGGTAGGTCTAACCACCTATCCAGCAGGTTAGACCCACGGCGTATGTTGCCGCAGTAACTGACTCTCGGTTGCATTGAACCTGCTACCTGAAACGGAAAACCCAGAGTTTCCACCAACTCAGAGCGAACAAACTCCGGGTTGCCTCAAAACCAGCTACCTGAAACAGGCCCCAGGTCTCAGATCTGTCTTCCAGGGGTTTATATCAAAGAACTGAATGATCTAACATGTTTTATGTCTAAAGAGGCAGAAACAATTATATGAGTGATGTATATTTAATTTAAAAAAAATTATCAATGAACGAATAATAATAATAATAATAACAATAATAATAATAATAATAATAATAATAATAATAATAATAATAATAATAATAATAATAATCATAATAATCATAATAATCATAATACTACTACTAATAATAATAATATAATAATAATAATAATAATAATAATAATAATAATAATAATAGTAACAATAATAATAATAATAATAATAATAATAATAATCATAATAATCATAATAATAATATAATAATAATAATAATAATAATAATAATAATAATAATAATAATAATAATAATAATAATAATAATAATAATAATAATAATAATAATAATAATAATAATAATAATAATAATAATAATAATATAATATGGTAACATGTTTACTTGTAGATATCTTTTCCTGGACGTTATCTTGATGAATGTGGGTGATTATGAGTGTGATATCATATTATATTAAATATGAATAATTTGAATGCGCATTATGTAAATAGTTGTTTAAAACTGATAAATGCATAGCAGATAATTACGAGCAGTTGAACAAGGGGAATACATAGGCTCCGGATTCCTCTCACTCCTTTTCAGACATAGACACTACATAATACTACATTTATTTTATAAATATTGTTTATGACACGTTATAATTATTGTTGTTTTTGTGTTATGTGTATTTGTATAATGTGTCTTGAGGCTTTTCTTATTTATTTTTATTTTTTATTTTTTTGTTCGAAATAAAAAAAAAATTAATGAATATTCATGAAACTTTGCCAGTTGATTACTTACATTAAAAACATAAAATAAAATCTTATTCCATTTGCTTCTTTCGGAAATATGAAAATATGGCGGTATCTCACTCATTTTGCTGCAAATGCATATTTTCAGAAATCCATAGATGGTGGATAAAGCCGGAGATGAAATGTTTAGTTTTTTTTACACCTTAACAGTATTCAATGAAGAATCGGACTATAACCAATACGTGCAGCTAAATATTTCTCATGAGAATCTAAATTCCCGAAAGTAAAAGTAAAATATCAG
>JAOPFK010000498.1:10000-12500 GCA_026122265.1 Ammodytes dubius
GTTTCAGCACCTCGGCCAGCGACTAAAGCCCCAGTCTGTTCTGGCTGTGAGCTCTCCATGGTGCTGAATCAGAGCCACACACAGACACACTCATCATATGAACGAACAGTTTGTCTAGAAAAAGCAATTTGTAAAACCTTCTAAGTAGAGTACGCCATGTTAGTTGTTTATTGTATTGTGTCTTTTGGTTGTGTGTTCGCTTTTACAGTTGTGTTTTGGTTCTTATTTAAAAAATATATATAAAAGAAAAAGGATAAAAAAAAAAAGGAAGGATTTTTTGATGACGCGTCAGTGTTGCCACCATCTTTCTGTCAAACTCGGAAATTAAAAACACACAGAAGGCCGCCAAGTTTGTGGGACTGCTGTTGATATATGTTTCTGTCCCGACCTCTTACTGCTATTTATAATATTTATTAAATTATATTGTATTGTGAGGCTGGGAAATGGGAACTAAATTGCCAATCTTTGGATGAATAATGTTTTTTTTTCTGATTCTGATTCATAATTGTGTGTACGCAGCCCATGTTCCTCGTGGCTCGGAAGGTAATTGCCCAATACCCATTAAGAAACCCAACAGCGGGTTTTGCAATAGCATATACATAATTATTCATATATATATATACATTAGTATAGCTTTTTATCATTTATACTGACTATAATACTAACTATCCAGGCTTAATTGATCCGTTAAGGGGTAGGACTAGATACAACTTGTTTTACTTCCTCCTCCTACCCCCTTTCAAGCATGTAGGAAAGTTTAAAAAAAATAAATTCATTTATTGATCTACTACTATTTTAACTTTGTTTGTTATTGCTTACATGTTCGGAATAAAGACAATATATCAATCAATCAATCAATCAATCAATCAATCAATCAATCAATCAATCAATCAATCAATCAATCAATCAATCAATCAATCAATCAATCATTTGTTTCTGTATTATGGCCATCAAATATGTAAACAGGAAAAACCCCAATGCTTAGTGTTGCAGTGACTTACTTGTTGTGTGTGTGTGTGTGTGTGTGTGTGTGTGTGTGTGTGTGTGTGTGTGTGTGTGTGTGTGTGTGTGTGTGTGTGTGTGTGTGTGTGTGTGTGTGTGTGTGTGTGTGTGTGTGTGTGCGCGTATGGTGGTCTGTGTGTGCTTAATGCTTAGTGCTGTAGTGACTTACTTGGCACCCTGTTAATGGCTTTGAGAGGCCGCAGTACCCGCACTGTCCTGATGGCGGTGAGGTTTATGTTCTGAAGGTCCAGAGAATATTCAATGATCCTGGAAAACACACACAATACACACAGAAAGACACTGTTAATGACATACATGCACAACAGATCACAACAATACATAATCAATCAATCAATCAATCAATCAATCAATCAATCAATCAATCAAACTTTATTTATAGAGCACTTTTCATACAAGTAAATGTAACACAAAGTGCTTAAAACAACCCCCCACCCCCTCCCACGACACACCCCAAAATATTCATACACACAAAAACAATCATTAGAAATAACACATAGAAGAGAAAATAAAAATAAAATACATGGAAAATAAAAGCAGACTACATATATAAATAAAATAGGCTATAAAAGATAGATAAAAACAGTAGGTTGTTTAATCTAAAAGATAAAACAAATAAGGGGTATTGAAGAAAAAATATGAACCAAAACCATGGCAAAACTACTGTAGAACTACTGCCTGACAATTATATGGCTCGGCGAGACATACAATATCGGAACAGTGAAAGTCCAGTGTTGGTAGTCAATGCTTTCCTCAACGAAAAAGCAATCATCTTTTCATCTGAATTTTCCTGATTTGTGTTGATTTAACAAAGTCCTCCAGTCATGTGTGTCCCCGTTAAAAGGTTTACAGAGAAGCGCACACACAGTCACACACTCACACAGTCACACACTCACACAGTCACACACTCACACACTCACACAGTCACACACTCACACAGTCACACACTCACACAGTCACACACTCACACACTCACACAGTCACACACTCACACAGTCACACACTCAAGCACTCGGGTCCTGTTGTGTCAAGCCTAATATGAATTCATGCGCTCAAATCTGTGAACCTAATAAGGCGAGATAAACGAAGTAGCAGGGGTCAGCCGTAGACTTCATAACATTTGCTTATTGTGCTTTGCAGAAAGAAACTGTTGTGCTTTTAACACACTGCAGGACAACACACATACACACATACAGACAGACAGACACACACACACACATGCACAGACAGACAGACACACACACACACAACTACACACACACCACACGCACAGCACAGACAGACACAGACACAACACACACACACACACACACACACACACACACACAGACACACACACACACACACACACACACACACACACACACACACACACACACACACACACCACACACACACACACACACACACACACACACACACACACACACACACAACACACACACACACACACACACACACACACACACATTGATTTTGA
>JAOPFK010000499.1:0-15516 GCA_026122265.1 Ammodytes dubius
ATCCCCATATTTCCTGACATATTTCACTAATATTTATCAAAACAAAGAAAATCCCCAAAAAGGGGCTAAGCACAATTAACTCACTAACTTACAAACCAAAAAAAAAAACTCCTAAAATTTTCAATAACACCCCACTCTCAAATACATTCTGTTCCACACATAAATAAAATCAACAACAAAGGGGAGCTGCGGTCGGGGACTTCCTGTCTGCCTCCTTACATCCATTTTTAGGGGAATCAGGGGGGGAAGAGAAAAAAATGTGAACACAAATCACTTTCCTACATCACTCTAAAAACTGGGGAAAATGTTAGTTTTCCCTTGGGGGTTTTTTTTTTTTACGTGTTTACTTGTTGTGGTGTGTGCTTGTTTTTTGGGGGTGTTTTTCTTGGGGGCTGTTTTCTGTACACACATCTCCTTTCCTTTTTTTTTTTAACGTATTTGGGGATTTTGTTTTACCCTTTTTGGGGGTGTGTTAACCGGGTTCCTTGTGGTTTTTTCGGTTTTGTTTGTGTGTCTTTTTATCTTTTTTTGGGGACCATTTACTTTCTCATCGGGTACTTTTTGGAAATGGGTCATTCTTAAAAAAAGGTTTTGGGGTTAAAATTTTTTTTTTGGGGTTCAGGTTGAATTATTTATATTGGGGTTGTGAAAGGGGGTTGGGGGTTCATTTTTTTGGGGTTGGGCTCCGGGGAAGCTTATTGAGCATTCCTTCCCACAAAGATAAAAAAAAGGGGATGCATGTGTTGTTTCCACCTTCATGTACCTAAACATGATTTAATGCCGTGCTAGGGGGCGTTGTGTATCATATCACAGTGTTCTTCCCGGGTTTTTTCCTTTTCCTTTGTCCTTTTTCCTTCCTAAAACTAAACCCCAAATTTTGGGGAGCAAAGGGGATTTTGCCCTCGTTTGGGGGGAAACCCCACAGAGGGGGTTCAGTCAGTGATGGGGAAATTTTTTGGCCCCAAATTTTTGGGGGGTTTTTTGCCAAAAGGCTACCAAACCTACACGTCATGGGCCCTTAAAGACCCCCTCTCCCAAACAAATCCCCCGTGCTTTGGGAAAAAAACAACAACGGGGAAGGGGAAAATAATCCATGAAAACCAATAGTGCACTGTCCCCCAACACACACACACACACACACAAAACCCCCACAACAACACAAACCACAACACCAAAAAGGGGTTTTCTACCCGGGGCCCTCGACCCACCTTTGGATCCACCCTTTCTGCGGGGGTATAACTTGATTTTCTCTAAAATCTTAAAATTCTTTTAAATAAAATCATTGAAACTTCAAAAACCAAAAAAAAAAAAAAAAAACCCTTTTTTCCCCGGGGGGCGGGGATTTGATAAAATTTAAACAATCAACCCAAAAAAGGGGACTGCCAACACCCCAAAACATTTAAACAAATAATTTTGGGGTTAAAAAAAAGTTTTTAAAAATTAAAAATACGGTCAATAACAGTTTCCCCCTTAAAAAATATCAGATACACTCACGTTAAAAATTTAAGGACATTTACCGGGCCCTTTTAAACCAGCTTGCTGTTTCGCCACCTGAAAACCATGGGTTTAACTAAAAAGGGGGATCTTCCCCCCCGCCCCTTTTATCTTCAACACCACACAATCAATTTACATAATCCATTCTTTTTAGGATTCAAAAATACCAAAATTTTTTTCTACTTTTATTTTAAATTTTTAAACTATTTACAAATTTTTTTAATTCTTTTCTGAAATTTTAATTTCCAACCTTGACAAAACCCCCCCTCCTATCAAAAGGGAAACATTATCTTTTTTAAAAATCTAAAACCGGGAAAATGAAAATCTCAAGGAAAAAAAAAAATGCTCATACTACCACTGCAACAAAACCTTTTTTTAAAGGGGGGTTGCATTTTAAACTTGGGGAAAATAATTTTGTTCGGGCTGATCCAAACACAAAAAAGGGGAAAAAAAACTTATTTTTGATCCCAAAAAAATTTTAAATACAGTGACAAAAAAATTTTAAGGCAGTCATTTTACTTTTCATCAAATTATGGGTAAAAAAAGTGTTACAAATTTAAAAAAAAAAAAAAAAAAAAAAAATTCATTGGCATTTTGAAACAGACATTATTTTAAAAGTCTACTAAATAAACTGCCTCCAAAATAAACAGTGGCTTAAAAAGTATCCTGAAAAAGTATTCATACCCCTTGAACTTTTCCACATTTTTCCATTAAACCCCCACGACATTTTTTAAGGGGGTTTTAGGGAAGCCAACACAAAGGGGCCCAAAAATTTTAAAAGGGAAAAAAATATTTTTTTTTAAAAAAAAACTGAAAAAGGGGATAAAAGTATTCACCCCCCTATCAAACTTGTAGAAAAACATATCGCTCAATTACAGTAGCAAGTTTTTGGGGGTTGTCCTACTATTTTCACATTTATAGACTACATTTTTGCCCTTCTCCTTTGAAAAAAAACTCATTTTAGTTTTCTTAGCAGAAGGGGAAACTGTTGGGTGGGAAGATGGGGGAGCCAAATCGGGCAAAAACCTGTTTTAAAGTCTTGAACTGGTGGATTCACCTTCCAGAAGGTTTTAAAAAAACCCTAAACATACAGCCAGATCTACTTTTTTTAATCAAGCAGTCATGTTTAAGGCCCCTCAAAGAAACCCCAAAAAAAAATTTTAGAATTCTAAAACTTCAAATTTGTCCCAACCTCCCATACAATAAAAGTTAATCTGAAACTCAATATTTTTTCCAAAAGAATGGAAAAAATGAAGTCTCTAAGGGGAAAGGGTAAGAAAGGGTCCCCAATAACTTAGCTTAATTCAGGATATTGGTTTACACAAATACTCAGAGGGGCTGAATACTTTTGCAGCCACATTTTTCATTCATATTTCATTTTAAACCATTTTACATTATCCCACTTTTTTGGGCTATCACAAAAAACCCAATAAAAAAAATGTACTGTTTTTGTTGTAACTACAATTGGGAAAATTTAAGGGGATAAACTTTTCAAGGCAGTAAACACCACCTTGGTGACCATATTTTTAAGGAAGAAATGTTCTTTAAAATCAAAATAAACACTTAAAAAATTTGGGAAATAAAATCTTTTAAAAAATTAACAGTAAACCACACTACTCAATAGGGAAAAGTAGAGCATTTCCACACCACAGGAAAAGGGACTAAAAACTGTGTCTTTAAAAGGGATAACAATTTTTCAATACAAAGCCCCCATTAACCGAAAAACATCTTTGGCCAAAAGGGGCTAAAAAACCCATTTAACACTTAATTTTTTCCTAATATGTATTCCCATTAAAAAAAAATTTGCCCCACCAAAATTTGTTTCACATTTTTTTTTGCCTGCAATGCAATTAAAATTTAAGGGAATTCCTTACACATTGACAGTAAAAATATTCTAAAACATAACATATTCTGCCTCCAATTCCTAATTTGTCACAATGTTTAAACTTATTTAAAATTCAAAAAAAAAATACATTATATTTTTAGAAAAACAATTAAAAATTAAAATTTAATCACCGATCAATCGGTTATCATTTTTTTAATCCAAAAAAAATGGGAATTAACCCAAAAACCATAAATTTGGGGCCCTATTAAAATAGGGTCTTTACTCCACAATATAAACATTCAATTGTGTTTTTAACCATTTTACACATAAACAATGCATATTCAACTCTCTTTAGACCAGTTTACACAAGAACTGGCATAATCATACGGCTTAGACCAGTTTACACTAAAACAATGCAATTCAATACTCTCATTAGACCAGTTTACCACTATAAACAATGCATATCAATACCTCTTTAGACCAGTTTACACTAAAACAATGCATAAAATACTCTTTTAACCATTTACACTAAAACAATCATAATCATACCGTTTTAACCAGTTACACTAAGAACACTCATATTCATACCATCTTTTCGCCATCTCACCGAATGGCTTTTTTCTATTTTTACAAAAAACTTCATCCCAAACCCACTTCTTCCTAATTCCTTAGGTGAACCTTAAGCCGAAAAATTTGGGGCTTACGGGTACTTTACTAAGTGATGTTCCCACAAGTTTTTTCAACAGCTTTCACCCTGCAAGGACCACATCCTCTTCTTTGGGGTTTCTAAAAATTAGAGATAAAAAAAAGCCTTCAGATGTAGACTACGATGTAAAGTTTTTTTTCTAACTAATCATTTTACACAACTGCCGCATTTGTCGTGAATGGGCCAGGTAGTTTTACTTTTTTTTTAAAAATCAAACACAGACCAGGGGAAAATTTTTGCATATTTTCCACAACTTAACATCACAATAGCCAACCGAAACCCCCCTTCCTCCATCCGGGATTCTTTATTTAACCACAAATTTCCTTTTCTAAAAAGACAGCATATATAAACAAGAAAAAAAACTTAACTAAAATCATCATATACCTGATTTCTATTCTTCGCTGTTTTGTCATTCTTTTTCAAACACTATTTCAATCTGAATTAATCTTACCCTTCAAACAGTACTTTAATGTAAATTACCTATGTTTTGTCACAACGTCAACCCCCGCCCGTTTCCCGTCTTCTCTTTGTTTGACGGCCGTTAAAGAATAAATGATGAGTATATCCAAAACAATAAAAAAAAAAAATGGCAGCTAACCACATAAACCCGTGGTTAAATACCTGTTTCGGTCATCACTTCCTGACTCAGACCTGCCTTTCCCTGGCTTTCCTTGAGGATCCTGTTAAAAGTCACTATATTAATACAATCAATTGATTTTTAATTCAACCCATCCACACTGTTTGAATAAAAGAAAACTTTATCAAAATTTAAAAACACCCAAGCAACAGATTTGTTCATAAAATTTAAAAATGCTTTCCCAAAAGATAATCCACACTAGTACTTCGGCACATCTAAAATTTGTCAACCAGGACAAACCTTAACATTTTTCTTAAAATTTTTCCAAAACAAAAACAAAAAAGGATTTGCTCACCACAAAGTAACATAAGATAATTATTATATCCTTCCCTGTGGGGCCCCTGGCCCTCCAAAAAAACTTGCCACCATCCCAACAACTTTTCTGGGGAACCCTGGGGGAATATATATGCACATACAATACTAATAAACTATAATCATTCAAATTTTTGGGTGCAAACATATTTTTTGGGAAAAAAAATGTATAAAAAAAATAAATGAAGTTGTTTAAATTAAGGTTCCATATTCCCTAATCAAACTTACAATTAGCTTTATTCTTGTGGGGGGGTTTCATCGATCTTCCCCAACACCAAGTTGGAACTCCCAACAGTCTGTCGAAAACTGGGGTATTTCCTATAGGGGGAAAAATAAAATGAACTACTACCTAATTACCTACAGGGGAAAAAGAATATGAAAATAACTTTTTATAGCATTTGTCTAAAGATTCTTATTTCCTATAAGCCAAATCACCCCACTTGCTTGTTTTTAAAACAGTCTTCATTTTGACCCCTTTGGGGTTAGGGACATGGGCAATGATTTTTTTTTTTACATTTACAGAAAGATATCTTTGGGGAATACTTTTTTATTGACAATAATAAATTTTTTCTATTTTTTAAAAATGGGGTCAAATGTCTTTTTGCACATTACCATTTAGGTTTTAGTAATCCTACGCTTGCACTCAAACGTATTTTATTTTTTCAAACACTCACAAAAAATTGCGTTCGAATCCATATTTCTACAAAAGTAGGAAAAAAAAAAATTTAGGAGTTTCCCATTCTGTGGGCCCAATTTTGAGTTAGAAATACCCGTGTCCTACTTTATCCAGCCAAGATTGTTAGTGTTGAAAACTCTCCTAATTTTTGGGGATTCTGACCCACAATCCATGAGCACGTAAGGACTCACTCGACAAGCCTCCATATGAAAACAAACGGGGGTGCAACGGATATAAAACAAGAGCAAATCAAGCCAAATTTTTAAAAATAAAGATTAAAATATTCCCAATATAACCTACGCCCTCCAATTAATTATTTTTATCGTCAATGTATACTAAATAAAAAAAGAAAGATTGCGATTCACGCAACCATAGTCTATCAGTAGCTGCACCTCAGAATCATTTCTAAGGGTCTCAGAACTGGCTATGGGGGGTGGGAGTAAACCGTTATCGACACCCCACCAGGACGTTATGCCATAATATGGGTTTCACAAACCATCATACATCATAAACACCCACCTTCTTTTAACGCACTCTGACTCTGGAGCCCATACTCGAGCCCTTTCACACCGCCGCAAAATGGGCCAATTGGGGTTTTTTTTAAAGGGCATTTTTGGTTTCCACCGCTAAACAGCCCCCATCCGCCGTAAAACTGTTCTAATAAAACCCCGGGACACAGGTTATAAGAACCCTTGCGCAGCCCGGGGGGGGAAATTACCTACACAAGGACCAACTAAAACCTCATGCCCCATATTTAAAAACACCGCTACTCGAGACTTAAACATAACATAATAACCGAACAAACATCAAATTTTGACCCGAAATACGCTTTTTCCTGTTTGGTAAAAAACAGAGCCAACCTTAAAAAATAAGATTATCGCCGCTTTGTTGGCAAAAACTACGAAATTTTAGCGTTACCAAAAAGACCGGCGTCGCGACTACCCCAAACTTTACAGCCATGACGTTCCCCTCTTGCCCCCCATCTTCTCTAAAGGGAAACCAACCGTTCAAACGGTTTAAGCTGTAACCAGTTTTTGAATGACCCCCAACCCCACTGGAAGGACCTTTTCATTTTGGTGGAAACCATAAAGACTCCTTCTGCCCACACTCTAAACTCCATTTGGAAACCAAATGTGCTTAATCATTGTAAAAACTTTAAGTGTCGCAACTTTTAACTACTCTCCTTGGAAGGATCAGTACCCCCGCTGAGGGAGCAGTCGCCCACAAGTTTACAGCAGCTCGCCGCTATCCCACACCCGTCCAGCCCTCATGCGGGGAAAACCTACACAGTGTCACTCCAACCACATTACTGCCGCGGGCACTTAAAGAATAGATAGAAATAGATGAAAGCAAAACAATTAATATTTAAATGTTTTTTTAAAAGTTCTTTAAAAGAAATAATACCTCGCAAAATGACCGGGCCCAACAGCAGTTTTTTAACCTTAATTTCAAAAAATTTAGTTTTAAAACCATGAAAAACGTTTGGGAAAATTTCATACAAAACCCTTCACTTTAAAAAAAGGGACTTTCATTTGGTTTTCAAAAATGACATTTTCACTGAAAGAAACCCAAATTTCCTTACGGGGAAAATTTATCCCGGGGAAATGTTTGAATTAAAACCCCTTCCCCAAAAGTTATGTTTTTAAAAGTTTTTTCAAAATGGGCCCCCAGTTTGGGGTTTCAAACTAATTATCTTACTTTTTCCCGGTTCCAAAAATTATTTATTTTTTATTTAGATCCCAAATTAAAATTAATTAAAAAATTTCAAGTAAAAAATAAGTTTTTTTTAAATAATGCGTCTTTAATTAAAAAATCCCCCCCCTGAAACGCACATGGCACCTTCAAAAATTTTATTATAAAAAAATTAAAAAAATTTTAAAAGGGTAGGGCCCCCTTTTCCCCCCATTAAAAAGGGGCCCAGGGACACCAAAAAAACATCTCAAATCAAAAAAAAAACGTATAAAAATTTTTTTTGGATATCGTCCCCTCTATTCTATAATTTTGACAATTTTTGGCCTTTTAAAATGACAACAGTTTCACTTAAAACCCAAAACCAAACGAAAACCTTCAGGTGGAAATTTCCCATTAACGATTCTTTCCCCCCTGGCTTAACTTCCTAACTAAACATAGACAAGAACAATGTATTAAAACCTGAAAAGGGTATTAATCTGAATCCGAGTATAAATGTCAAACCCTTTTGAATGGTTTCCCCCCAAAAAAAGGGGGAAAAAGGTTTTATTCTCACTTTTAACCACATTTTACTAGTTTTACTCACACTATAAAAAATGGGGGAAATTAACAGGAAAAGCTGTTTTCCAAGGGGAAACAGGGGAAACCAACCCATTATTATATTAAAAAAGGGATTTTTAAATGAATTTTTCACGTTTTTTTATGGGGGAAAAATTTCCCTTTTAATTTTTCAAGGGGTTTGTTAATTTTAAATTTTTAAAACAAATTTTTGTATCTCTTTAAATTATCAAATTAAAAATTAAAAAAAACAACATAAAAAAAAATTTCATCAACAACCCCCAACCCCTTTTAAAAAAAACAATAGACAACAGACAGACAGGGGAAAGAACAACAACAACAACAGCACGATAACATTTCCTCACCCCCCTCAACTTTTTTTAAAAACTCAAAAGAAATTTTTGGGAAAAATTTTCCAAAAGGGTTTAAAATTTTGTATGAAAAATTTAAAAACCCCCCAAAATAATTTGTTTTGGTTTTTAGGGGCCCTCCATATGCCACCCTAAAAATAAATCATAGGCTTCGTAATTTTGCCCGGGTCTCCCAAATCGGGGCTCGGGAGGGGGGAAAAAAAAACATTTTTATACTTTTTTCTTCGAAATTCCTTTTAAAAAAAAATAAGAAATTTTTAAAAACCACCCTCTACAAAACTGAAATTTTGGGGCACATTTCCAGGGGGGGAAATAATTTATGCTTAACCCATTCAACAAAAAGTGCCCCTTCCTTAAAAAGTTTTAAAAAAAAAATTTTTAACTGATTCAATGGGGAATCCATAACCCCCCCCCCCCCCCCTCCCCCTCCCGTTCTTAAACCTTTAAAATAAAAAAAAAAAAAAACTAAACCAAAAAGTTTTCCCCTTTTAAACCCCCTTGTTAAAAATAAATTATTTTTTAAAAAATTTTCCCCTACAAAAAAATTTTTTAACTTATTTTAGCTGATTTTTGATGACTACTTTTGGGGTTTTTGGGGAAAAAGGGGCTTCTAAAACCCCCTTGCTGCTTTTGAACCCAAAACCCCACATGGGGCCCCAATATTAAAAAAAAAAACTTTTAAGCCAAAAAAAAAAAAAAAGGTGCACCAAAAACAGCCCATGACCCAAAATAAAAAACGATAATTGCCCCCCTAACTAAAAACATTCCCAACCCACCCTATTCAGACAAATAGTTCATTAAAAGCTAGGCCCCCCTCTAGGCAAGCAAGGAAAAAAAAACCCAACAAATATGATCAAAAATTCCCCCGGGGCTAGCCTTTTTTCATTTTCACCTTAGTTCGTCTTAAAACATTTTCCCTTGTTTTGGTTTTTCCTCCCCCTCTAATTTTTTTTTCTTTTGTTTTGTCCTTTTCCACTCCTCGCTGGTCTCAATAGGGCACTTCCACTGCCACAGGCTCGTCGGATGTTCTGCGCACCTGAAGGGAACAGCATTGCATGCCGTATGCGGCTGAGCCCATAGAATATCGTACAAAACTGTCCTTGGGGGGGGATGGGGATAGTAAGGGGGGCCCGCAAAATCAGGGAAAGTGTTTTCCCCATGTTTCCCTCCCCATCTCTCCAAGTCATGCGGACATTTTTGGAATCATTTCTGTTTATAAGTAGGCCCCACACACAAAGGGCAAATAAATGACCCCCCTAGTTGATTGCCCTTTTGCATTTAAAAAAAAAAAAATATATATTGAGAAAAAAAAAAAATATATATATATTAATAAAATTTTTAATAAAAATAGGGAGTCATCCCAAATTATTTATACCATGAACTTTACTTAGACTTACTTTTAATTTAACCCAATTTCTCTTATTGGAAATACACAGGGTTTTCCCCGAAGATATTTAAACATGTACAAACATCAATTTTGGGAAAAATTCAAAAAAATTAGTATCATAAAGCTACGCTTAACCGCATATGCCTTCCAACAACGTACCGGGGAAAAAATTTTTTAATCTTGCCATCTGCAACCGCTCGAAGGACGCAGCATGCACGTGCCTGTGATGCGGGCCGAGCCCCGTAAATAGTCAGTACAAAACGTGTGACCTTGGGGGGGGTGGGGATAGGTAAGGCGGGCCCCAAAAGTCAGGGAAAAGGGTTTCCCCCATCTCTCCAAGTCATGCACATTTTTTGAATGCATTTCTGTTCATATTAGGGCCCTACCACAAAAAAAATAAAGTAGCCTAAATTTTTATTGCCCGTTTCATTTTAAAAAAATATAATATATATATATTTTAAAAAAAAAATATATAAAAATATATAATATATATATATATATAATATATAATATAAACAGGGGAAACTCGAAAAATTAGAATATCGTGCAAAAGTTCATTTTTTTCATAATTCAACTTGAAAGGGAAACAAAATAATTTTAACTCATTTCATGCAAATGAATATGTAAGCCTTTTTTTGATAATTTTGATTATTATGGCTTACACTTATGAAAACCCCAAATTCAAAATCTCAGAAAATTTAAAAATTTCATCAAATCAAAAAAAAAATCATTTTAAAAACAGAAATGTCGGCCCTCTAAAAGTATAATCATGCTATGTACAAATACTTGGTTTGGGGCCCCTTTTTCACAAATTTTTTCCTCAAGCGGGGGGCCCTGGACCTATCAGCCCCTGGGACTGCTGAGGGGTTTTAAAACCCATTCTTTGATAGACCTTCAGCCTCGATTTTTCGGGGTTCTATTGCCTCTGACAATATCCAAGTTTTTTCTATTTTCATCAGGGGGTTTCTGGCCCAAATTAACACAGTAAACCAGGTCTCAACCGT
Source organism: Ammodytes dubius (assembly GCA_026122265.1). Lineage (NCBI taxonomy): Eukaryota > Metazoa > Chordata > Actinopteri > Uranoscopiformes > Ammodytidae > Ammodytes > Ammodytes dubius. Next base: position 10,660 of record JAOPFK010000499.1, read on the forward strand.
TACTTGGGTTTTGGGACTTTGGGCAGGGGTCAAGCTTGCTGGAAAAATAATTCACATCTCCCTAAAGCTTGTCAACAGACGGGGCTTTTAGGCCTAAAATCTCCTTTAACAGCTGTTACTTTGGGCTTGAAACACATCCAACACCATCAATACATGGGGCCTCAAATCATCACTGACTGTTGAAACTTGACAGTGGTCTTCAAGCCCCTTGGATTTTTGTGCCCCTCCACTCTCCTCAAGAACTGTGGAACCTTGATTTCCAAATGAAACGCAACATTTAATTTGGATCAGTGATGATTTGAGGTATCATGTCATCTGCTGTTGTCCACTGTGTTATCAAGTCCAAAGTCACCACAGCCATCTACCAGAAGATTTTTGAGCACTTCATGCTTCTGTCTGTTGACAAGCTTTATGGAGATGACAATTTCCATTTCCAGCTAGACTTGGCACCTGCCCACAGTACCATAAACCACTGGTAACTGGTTGACTGACCATGGTGTTACTGTGCATGAATGGCCAGACAACTCTCCTGACCTGAACTCCATAGAGAAACTATGGACTATTGTCAAGAGGAAGATGATACACACCAGACCCAACAATACAGACGAGCTGAAGGCCACTATCAAAGCAACATGGGCTTCCATAACACCTCAGCAGTGCCACAGACTGATAGCATCCATGCCATGCCGCATTGAGGCAAGAATTTGTGCAAAAGGGGCCCAAACAAAGTACTTAGTACGTATGCATGATTATACTTTCTAGAGGGCCGACATTTCTGTATTTAAATTTTTTTTTTATAGATTTTATGTAATATTCTAATTTTCTGAGATTTTGAATTTGGGGTTTTTATAAACTGCAAGCCATAATAATCACAATTATAACAAATAAAGGCTTCACATATCTCACTTTGCATGTAATGAGTCTATATAATATATTTTGTTTCACCTTTCAAGTTGAATTACTGAAATAAATGAACTTTTGCACAATATTCTAATTTTTCGAGTTTCACCTGTATATACAGGTCCTTCTCATATAATTAGCATATTGTGATAAAGTTCAATATTTCCTGTAATGTACTGATAAACATTAGACTTTCATATATTTTAGATTCATTACACACAACTGAAGTAGTGCAAGCCTTTTATTGTTTTAATATTGATGATTTTGGCAAAAAAGTAAAGAAAAACCAAAAATCCCTATCTCAAAAAAATAGCATATTTCATCCGACCAATAAAAGAAAAGTGTTTTTAATACAAAAAAGTCAACCTTAAAATAATTATGTTCAGTTATGCACTCAATACTTGGTCGGAAATCCTTTCGCAGAAATGACTGCTTCAATGCGGTGTGGCATGGAGGCAATCAGCCTGTGGCACTGCTGAGGTGTTATGGAGGCCCAGGATGCTTCGATAGCGGCCTTAAGCTCATCCACAGTGTTGGGTCTGGTGTCTCTCAACTTCCTCTTCACAATATCCCACAGATTCTCTATGGGGTTCAGGTCAGGAGAGTTGGCAGGCCAATTGAGCACAGTAATACCATGGTCAGTAAACCATTTACCAGTGGTTTTGGCACTGTGAGCAGGTGCCAGGTCTTGTTGAAAAATTAAATCTTCATAGCCATAAGGCTTTTCAGCAGATGGAGCATGAAGTGCTCCAAAATCTCCTGATAGCTGCATTGACCCTGCCTTTGATAAAACACAGTGGGACAACACCAGCAGCTGACATGGCACCCCAGACCATCACTGACTGTGGGTACTTGACACTGGACTTCAGGCATTTTGGCATTTCCTTCTCCCCAGTCTTCCTCCAGACACTGGCACCTTGATTTCCGAATGACATGCAACATTTTGCTTTCATCCGAAAAAAGTACTTTGGACCACTGAGCAACACTTCAGTGCTGCTTCTCTGTAGCCCAGGTCAGGCGCTTCTGCCGCTGTTTCTGGTTCAAAAGTGGCTTGATCTGGGGAATGCGGCACCTGTAGCCCATTTCCTGCACACGCCTGTGCACGGTGGCTCTGGATGTTTCTACTCCAGACTCAGTCCACTGCTTCCGCGGTCCCCCAAGGTCTGGAATCGGCCCTTCTCCACAATCCTCCTCAGGGTCCGGTCACCTCTTCTGGTTGTGCAGCGTTTTCTGCCACACTTTTTCCTTCCCACAGACTTCCCACTGAGGTGCCTTGATACAGCACTCTGGGAACAGCCTATTCGCTCAGAAATTTCTTTCTGTGTCTTACCCTCTTGCTTGAGGGTGTCAATGATGGCCTTCTGGACAGCAGTCAGGTCGGCAGTCTTACCCATGATTGTGGTTTTGAGTAATGAACCATGCTGGGAGTTTTTAAAAGCCTCAGGAATCTTTTGCAGGTGTTTAGAGTTAATTAGTTGATTCAGATGATTAGGTTAAGAGCTCGTTTAGACTACCTTTTCATGATATGCTAATTTTTTGAGATAGGAATTTTGGGGTTTTCATGAGCTGTATGCCAAAATCATCAGTATTAAAACAACAAAAGACCTGAAATATTTCAGTTGGTGTGCAATGAATCTAAAATATATGAAAGTTCAATTATTATCATTACATTATGGAAAATAATCAACTTTATCACAATATGCTAATTATATGAGAAGGACCTGTATATATTATATATCAGTCATGCCCAGAATTATTCATACCCATGGAAAATGTTGACTTAGACTTACTTTAATTCAACCAGCAAGTTTGCTCTTGATTGGAAATGACACAGGCTTCTCCCCGAAGATATTAAGACGATGTACAAGAGGCATCAATGTTGGAACAATTCAAAATATTAGTATCAGTAAAGCTACGCTGTAACCGCATAGTGCCTTCTCAACAACGTACCAGGGAAATATTTGTGCTAGATCTTGCCGGATCTGGCAACTCTCACGCTGTTATCTGTGTATTTAGTCTTTATTCCCCTGTGAAGTTGCAGAAACATCGCTTATTTGCCTATTTTAGATGTATTCTAAATAGGATCGTGTCAGATGGAGCAGCGTTTTACACAGTAGGCGTTGCGATGGCTGTGACTCAACACTATTTAGTTTGCCAGTCTCATTTTTTTCTTTTTATTGACAGATGCGCTAATCTCCTGCTAAAAACAGAGAAAATCTGTTGACTCTTCATTTGACTTTAAAAAAGCCTACAAGAGGTAGCCTAAAGAGGGAGAGAGAGAGAGCAAGCTAGCAAACTTTAGGCATACAGTTTAGTTGTAACTGTAGCACCATGCAGACCAGTATGATGCATGCACAGTGGATTTTTTAATCCAGTTTCTGGGACCTCATACATTACTATGCACAGAGTGATAAAATGGAGCATATAATAGGCATGTTTACATGCATTTTGCTAAGTTGCATAGATCAATTGACCCTCCACTCAGTCTTTAAACTCACCATATAGGCCCCTTATCAGTCTATGTCACACAGCGTCACTCCCCGCTCTACTGCACATGTCAGTGAGCAGAAAGAGATGAGAGAGACAAGAGCCACAATCATATCTTGTTGTGCTGTTGGATGCACAAACCGTTGTTTTTAATGGTGATAAAGCTAGAAATGCCCAAATGCACCACTGTAAAATTGCATAAATGAGTTGTGAAAAAGTTTACAATAAGGAGAGTGACATAGCAAGCTTAGCCTATATGGATTTGTAGCGTTATATTATTATAATATACTGTAAATTAATAATCTTAAGTATACAATTAAAATATGTTATACTATTCTAAATGACATACCCGGCCACACTGTCAGGATGCAGTTGTTGTTGTTATTTACAATGACCCAGAAAGTTATACATCTCCGTCCTCTTCCCTTGTGTTTGACTCTATGGTTTGACTAGGCAGTAGGGGTGTGCACGTGTACATGTGTAGCCGGTTAGTAAAATCATAACGTTTAGGAAAAATCAGTTTTGTTTTTTGTTTTTAAGTTTGAAAATTACTTCATTTATGTCAAGGAGTGGGGTAGACATGTGCTACTGTAGGCTACTAAAGCACATAACACAAACCATTATTGTGTTACCGCGTAGGGGTCATTAAGACGTATCCCGTTCAATAGTGTTAATGTTTCCGCATCACCAATTGTATGTCTCAATATCTGATTAATGCATTCAACATCAAAAGCATATCCAAGCCCTGGGGAGCTTTGTGTCTCTTGTGGGTTTCTGTGTACTATTGCTGTCCTCTATCTGGCCATAAGGCTATCTCTATGCTAAGAGAGGGGGATTTCAAACATGTGCATCTTCTTTGGACTTTGCTATGTTTGGTTTATTACATCACATTTGATAAAAACATTTTTTAAATTCAGTCAATATTGTTATATAGCGATGAGAGGCCAAGCTGGCAGGTATGAAAAATCAAAGGTGGTATTTAGAAATTAAGAAAACAATTGTCAAAAAGGTTACTGTGACCAAGCCTTCATATTCATTCAGCTATCCAGTGTAGTGTCAGCTTTTGTTAGTTTATATTAATTCAAAGCTTTTCCATATTTCATGCATCATTCATCGTTTCAATCCCATTCAGATGTATACTTTTTCAAACATTCAGCAGTAAAGCTTCTTAAATGTCAGCTTTCACACTGCAATTTCTTCAAGGAATTGCATTTCTGGTTATGTTTACACACACACACTTTGTCAGGAAAAGGTCCCCACCGGTGCAAATGAGCACCATGCAATACCATCTATGACCACTATCCCTTACACACTTTGTCAGGAAACGGTCCCCACGGGCAGATAAGCACACTGCAATACCAACCCTGACCACTAGAGGCACACCCAGAGTAGTGAAAAGTGGTTTCTTGGGGCCCAATTTTTTTTTCAAAGAAAAAAGCACCAGGCATATCAGCAGGCTGTTTTCTATTG
>JAOPFK010000501.1:0-12996 GCA_026122265.1 Ammodytes dubius
TCTGCAAAATATAGGGAGCACCCACACATCAATGGGGTATATAGTGTGTGGTGTGTGTGTGTTGTTGTGTTGCGTTGAGGTTTGGTGTGCAAGGGTGTGTTGTGTTACAGAAAAGCTTTTAAAAAGGGGGTCATCGGGTCAAGACTCACTTTTCTCTCTTCAGTTTAAGTTTGACAAAAAAGAATTTTTCTTATTCTCTGACCTACCTCCCTCCACATCCCCACTTTTTTTTTTTAAATTTTTTTTTTATCTTTATTGATAGTTAGAGACAAGTTGAAATGGGGCAAGAGGGATGACAGCAAAACACCAGGGGCTGGAATCGAACCCGGTCCCCCTGCGGGCCGGGGCCCATGGGGGGGGGGACCCCACCAACTGAGCAAGGGGTGCCCCCTTGTATTGCCTTTTAAATCAAATTAAAATATCCTTTTTTTTAACTTTTAAAAAAAAAATTTTCGATTTAAAAATTTCCCCAATAGGGACCCAAGGGCAAGAAGCAACCTCCCCCCAAAAAAATTTTTCATTTCATTTAAACACACAATACAACATCGGGCAAAAATCCAATTAAAAATAAACCAAAAAATGAAAGCAACCTGGGCTCCCCCTCAATCAAATGTTAGCAGACAAGGTTTGTATTTGAGAACAAGGGTTTTCCCCCTTCCCTTCTGGAACAACTCCAGGAAAAAGCAGCACACACACACACACACACACAAAACACCACACAACCCCCCACCACACACACACACACACCCACAGACACACACACACAGGGATAATCACGGGAAACCTCTGAGTGTGTGACATGCGGCGTGACGATAGAACGTTTTTCAGTCATTTTTAACGTGTGTGTGTTGTGTGTGTGTGGTTGGTTTGTGGTAAGTCCTTTTGTGTGTGTGTGTGGGGTAAGTCCCCTTTTGTTTGGTTTTGTGTGTGTGTTGGTGTCGTCTTCTGTTTTTTTTTGAAGTTTTTGTGTGAACATAAAAACCTGCCATAAAACTGCCTGCATGAAAAAAGACCTAAAAAAACACCCTAAAATAAAAACCCACCCACGCCCTCCCCACCCCAAAAAACAACACACAACCCCCCCCCCCTGGTTCCCCTAATCCTGGGGCAGCAAGGCTTTACAGAAGAGAATACCTATGAAAGGGGTGGGGAGGGAAGGCTGGGTGTTTTTTAATAATTTCTGCATGGTTTGGGTCGATGTAATCGATTTTTTTTAAAAAATTTTTTTGGCATTTTTTAAACTTTTTTGATAGTGTAAACAGAGTTTAAAAGGGCAAAAAGGGGAGTGACAGCGAAACACCGCGGGGTGGAACGAACCCGGGTCCCTGCTGGGCCAGGCCCGAGGGGGGGGACCCCTACCAACTGACAAGGACCCCCCGAATGCCACTTTGCTGGGAAGGAACACAAAACCCCGCCTTCGAAGTAAAACAAAAAAACTTTTAAATTTTTAATTTTTTAGCTCTTTTGCAATTTTACAAAAATCACTCAATACAAAATTTAAAAAAATATACCGCCCTCACATTAAAAAAACACATTTGGGACAAAGGTTTTTTTTTTTCGGAGTTTTTTTTTCAGCCACTAAGGGGCCACCCCGTTTGTTTTCTACAGGCTCATCATTTTTTTCACTTCATTGCACACTTGATAGTGGGGCAAATCGCCCCAAAAGATGCTGTTTTTAACACAAAAATCTTGCCGGATCAGTAGGAATCCGGGGTTTTTTTAAACCCTAACTAAATCTGGCCCCAAGAATCTACAATTTTGAAAAAATTTTTTTTAACCCTCAAAAGTAAAAAATGGGGGGTTTGCCATCCTCCATTTGGGGGGCCCGGTTTTCCCCCCCACCCTCCGCAGGGGTTTACTTTCTACCACGAGCCATGGGAAAATTTAAAAAGACTGTACCACATCTCTCTCTCCGTTTTCCTCTCTCCTCTTCTCCTCTCTCTCCTTTTCTCTCTCCCCTCTCTCTCTCTTCCCCCCCCCTCCCTCTCCCCCCCCTCCTTCCCCCTTCCCCCTCCCCTGTCTCTCTCTTCCCTCTCCCCTCTATCCTCCCCTCTCTCTCCCCCAATCCCCTCCTATCTCTCCCCCCCTCTCCCTCTCTCCCACTCCTCACCTCTCCCCTCTCTTCCCCTTCTTCCCTTCCCCTCCTCTCCTCCCCCCTCCTTAAACCCCCCCCCTCTTTTCCCCCTCTCTCTCTCTCCTCTCTCTCCCTTTTTTTTTTTTCAATCATCATGTCTTTTTCGCCCCAAAACGCTGCACTCGCCACTGTCCCCTCGTTGAAATCCCCAAAATTTTTTCGCAATTCTAAAATTTCTTTTTTTAATCACACCACAACACACAACACAACCACCCACACACACCACACACACACACCACAACCCAAAACACACAAAACCCAAACCACCCCAACACACACCACCACACACCTACACCCCTCTCGTTTGGGGGGGTAAGGTTATTAAAAATCCGGTCCCCCCAAGGGGGAAAAAAATTTTAAAAATCCCATTATTTGGGGATTGGAGGAGGTAAACACACCACACACACACACCACACACACCCAAAAAACACACACACACACACACACCAACACACACCACAAAAAAACCCCCACACACACCAAAACACACACACACAAAAAAAACTCTCTCTCTCTGACTGTTTCCCCACACTCTCTCCTCCCCCCTCCCTCTCTTTCTCCTCTCCTTCTCTCCATCTCACAAAACACCACAACAAGAAACACCACAAAACACACACACACACACACAAACACACACACCCCACACACACACACACACACACCAGCATTTTAGGGGATGGCTGCCTTGTATTACTTTTTTTTGGTTTTGCCGAAATATTTTTTGGGGTCCCCTCACTCTATTCTGCTCTTGCCGTCCTCCCTCTTTGGGGAATTTTAAAATTTTATACCAGCTAACTCTTACTTGGGGGTGTGGGGGAAATGTTAGGCGGGCGCCCCTGGGGTTTCGGGGCGTGGTTGGGCCCCCCCTCTCCCCCCCCTCTCTCTCCTCTCTCTCTCTCTCTCCTCATCTCTCTCTCTCTCTCCCCCCCCTCTCTCTCCCTCCCCCTACCTCCCCTCCTCTCCTTCTCTCTCTCCCTCTCCCTCTCTCTCCCCCCCTCCCTCTCTCTCTCTCTCCCTCCTCCCCCCCCCTCTCTTCTCTCTCTCTCTCCCTTTCCCTCCCGTCTCCTCTCTTCCTCCCCCCCCCCCTTTTTCCCCTTCTCCTCTTTATTAGCAGTTGCTGTAAAAAGTTTTGAAGTTGCTGCTGCTTTTTTTTTGGGAAAGTTTGTTTTTGTGTCTAAACGGGACAGATTTTAAATGGAAACTTTCTCGAAAAGGCACTGGCCCATTTAAACTGTATGAAAAATTTGTGGTGGTGTGGGGTGTGGTTTTGGTGCGCCCCCGCGGGGTTGGTCTGTGTTTTCGTGTCGGGTTTGGGATAACATTAAAGCTATATGCTAACTTCTGTCGCCCTATAGGAATTCTGAGTAATAACAACAACACTGTCAATACACACATGGGGTAAAGCCTTCAGTATGGCACATTTTTTTTATACCTTCGCGTACTCCGGTTTTTTTTTTTACAGTAGAATCAACAACTAAACCTTGGTTTCTTTTTGGGGATTTTTCTTGAGCTCCTGCACCATGCGGGGGGGGGGGTGGGGACCCAGTTTGTAAACCTGCCATACTGAGAAATCAGAGAAGTTTTGTGGCGCTTCAACAACAAAGTTACGCACAAAACCTCTCTCTCTTTTCCCTCTCTCTTTCCCCCTCTTTTTTTTCCCCTCCCTCCTCTCTCTCTCTCTCTCTCCCTCTATCTTTTTTCTCTCGCCTCTCTCCCTCCCCTCTCTCCCTCTCTCCCCCCTTTTAAAATTTAAATTTTAAAAACTAAAATAGCTGTAAAAAAAAATCCCCACACCCAAAAATTTTTTTCCAAAGTGTTTTGGAAAAAAATTTTTCAAATGAAAGATTTTTTTAATTTTACAAGTTTTTGTTTTTTTTCCCCCCCTTCCCCCTCTCCTTTTTTCCTTCCTTTTTTCTCTCTCCCCTCTCCCCCTTTTTTCTCTCTCTCCCCTTCTCCCCTTCCTCTCTCCTCTCTCTCTCTCTCCCCTCTCTTCTCTCTATCCCCTCTCTCTTGCTCTCTCCCCAACCCTTTTTTCTCCCCCCCCCTCTCTCTCTCCCTTTTTCTCTTCCCCCCTTTTCTCCCCCCCCTCTCCCCCCTTTTTCGCTCCCCCTCCCCTTCTCTCCCTTCTCTTCTTCCCCTCCCCTCCCCTCTCTCTCCCCCTCCTTCTCTCCCCCTTTCCCCCCTCCCCCCCCTTTTCCCTCCTTCTCTCCCCCTTTCCCCCCCCCCCTTTTTTTCCCCTCTTTTTCCCCTCTTTCTCTCTCTCTCCCCCCCCTCTCTCTCCCTCACCCCCCCTCTCTCTCTTCTTTTCCTTAATTAATTTTAACTGATGAAAACATTTTAAATTTAATTTTAAAAAACTGTCTTTTCTTCCAGTGAAAAAAATGTTCAAACTAAATGTTCCAGCATGACCCCAATTCATTTACTGTTTGATGTTGATGGGGGATGTTTTTTTTTTTTTAAAAATTTTTTTTTGGGGGAATTTTTTTTAAATTTTTTTAGGAAAAGGTTGGGGGGGAAAAGAGATGAAATTTTGTTTAGAGAGGTGAATGACATGCAAGGGGAAAAGACCCCCTGTTTTTTTTAACCCAACCCTACATTTTACCATGAGGGCGTCACACATGGGAAAATGTAGGTTAGACGGGTGAGCCCCATAAAACCTCTTTCTCCCTTTTTTTTGGGTTTTGGATAAAAAGTTTCTAAAATGTTTTTACACATTTATACTACTAGGATTCAGATTTTCAATACCCCTCATATTCCCCCCGGTAAAATTTGGTTTTTAAAAACCTTCTTGTGTGTTTATTCCTCCAGGGGACTGGGGTGATCTGCTTTTGAGCCCGGGGCCCCTCATTTTGACCCCCCCAAAACCCCCCCCCCCAAGGGCCCCAGACAGGGGGTGAGGTCTCCGGGGGGACGCTATTTTGGGGTTTTTTAAGGGTGGTGTGGGTGTGTGTGTGTGTGGTGGTGTGTGTGGTGTGGGGTGAATGGGTGAATGGGTGAATGGATGAATGGGGGGGAAAAGTGGTTGGAAAGACAGGGTTAAAAGCGCTTTGGGGCTGGGGGAAAATGGGCCCAAAAAAAAAGCGCTTATATTTTTTAAGTCCATTTACCTTTTTTACCTTTTAGTGAAAAAAAACTTTTTGGGAAATATAATTCAACAATGTGGGGGGGCGGGTTTTTGAGCGGTGGGCCCCGGGAAAGTACGGGTTGGGGTTTCGATCTTTGCCACATTTTCCAAGTGTCCCGAGAAAAAGAGACATGAACCCTAAATTCCCCTGATAGTTAGCTTGCCCCCCTGGGGGGTAGTTTGCTGCTGCTATCGGTGTATGAATGGGGGTGTTTTTTTTGGGGTTTTGAATGTGTACAAAAAAAAAGTAAAGCGTTTTGATTCTGTGAAAAACCGGGGGAAAAGAGCTGTATAAGTGGAGCCCTTTTTTTACCATTTTCCCAAAAATTTTAAAAAGAATACACTTTCCGATATTTTTTTGCATTCTGACTGGACAGATTGTTGGTGTTTTTGTCACGATTGCCCCTTTTCTCCTAAAATTGAGTTTTGGGGTTGTTCAAAGGGGGATATGGAGGGGAGAGAGAGACAGACAGGGGAGACAGAGAGAGAGAACAGACAGAGGACAGCCCCGACGGGACAGAGGAGAAAACCAGAAAAGACAGACAACAGACAGAAAAACAGGGGGCGTGGGGGAGAGAGACAGACGGGACAAAACAGAGAGGGGAGGGGAGAAGAAAAGAGAGAGTGAGAAAAAATAGAGCAGAAAAAAGAGACAGCCCGGACAGACGGGACGGGGGAGAGACAGAGACAGAGACAGAGACAGGGGAAAAAACAGGGGAGAGAGAGAGGGGGGTGAGGGTTCCGAAACACCCCAATTTGTTTAAAAAAGTTTGGTTTTAAAATGAAGGGGGGTGGTTTCAACACGGGATTTTTTTGATGCCCCGACGAGGCATTTAATTTTGTTAGTGTCTGAAGGGGATAATTTCCTAAATATCCTGATGATGTCATGGTAAACCCCAAAACAACATTAGCTAAAAAGGGGAAAAGTTTTTTTTTTTTTTTTTTGGGGGGGGGGGGGGGGGGGGGGGGGGGGGGGGGGGGGGGGGATTTTTATGCTTTATTGTTTATTTGTAGGGGACAGAGTTGAAATGGGGCAGAGAGGGGAGTAAACATGAGGGGAACGACCCGCGGGTTTGGGAATCAAACCCCGGGGTCCGTCGGGGCCGAGGCCCTTTGGGGGGGGGGGCCCCCTCCCAAACCCGGGTAAAAAAGGGGGCCCCCGATAGGTAAAGTTTTTTGGCGGTTTTTAGTTTAATCCTATCTGATTACAAAAAAGATTTAGGTTAAAAATCTCATTTTGAAAGCCCTTTGGTTTTGGGGTTTTTTTGTTTTTTTAATTTTCCCCCGGGTAAAGCACTTTGAGTGGTTTTTGTTTTCTGAATTGTGTTTATAAAAAATAAATTTTGCCTTGTTGGGCCCTTCCCTTTAAAAAACATAGCTAGTTTCACACCATGTTTTAAAACTAACCTGTGTTTTTTCATATGCCTTACCCATTTTAATGTACAAGGGGAAAAAATTTTGGGGTTTGGGGGGGTCTAACCCCCTAAACCCCCCAAAGGAATAATTTCTGACGGGGGTGGGGTGTCAAAAATTTTAAATAATTGACAAACCACCCCATACTCCCCCCTGCAAAGCAAATTCATTTTAAACTTGGGTGGGCATTTTTTCCCTTAAAAATTTCTATTTTTGTGGTGTTTTTTGTGTTGTGTGTGGTTGGGGGTTTTGTGGTTTGTGGGCGTGTCATAAAAATTGCGTTTTTTGATGCCCTTTACTCCCCCTTTTTTTTTAAAAATTTTTAAACACATGGGAAACCCTATTTTTACTGGGCTGGGAAACCAAAAACAAAACCCGGGGGTGGGGAAATCAAATTTTAATTTCGGGGTTTTGAAAAAGGTGTTGGGGGGCGGGTTTTGCTGTTTTTGGTTTTGGGGTGCTCTTTTCTTTTGTGTGGTGTGTGCGTTTTTATTACGTTTTTAATGTTTACGTTGCTCACACTTCCCCCGGGGGACACAGCCCCCGAATTAGCTTTAGGTTTTGATAAAGCCCCCCAAAACACACACACACACACACAACCCCCCAAAAAACACCCCCCACAAAACCCCACCCCACAAAACACCACACAACAACCCAACACACACACACACACACCAAAACCACACACAACAGTCGCAAACTTTTCCCCCCACCCCCGCCTGCGAATGTAGGGTAAAATTTTTAAAAAGGGCCCCCCCCTCAAAATAACTCACCCAATGGGGTTGTTGGGGTTTGGTGTGTGTGTGTGGGGGTGGGACGCACTGCGGGCCCAAAAGAGGCAAAGAGAAAGGGGAAAAGGGGGAAAAAGAAGTAAAGGGGGGTTTAAGACAAGGGGTAGGGGGAAAAGGGTAGCTTTTTACCTTGGGGCTAAAGTTTGGGGTTTATGCCGCCCCCCCGGGGACACACACAGACACCCCACACAGGGCTCTCTTTTCCCTCTCTCCTCTTTTCTCTCTGCTCCCTGTCTCTCCCTCTCTCTCCCCTTCCTTTTCTCCCCCCTCCCTCCTCCTCCTCTCTCCTTTAAAAATTTTAAACACACCCCGAGTTTTTCCGCATATAAAGTTTTTTTTTCTAAAAGTAGATAAAATAGAAGGCCTTTTTTTTTTTGTCTTAATTTTGAAATAACGTAATTAAAACCACTTCCCCGGGGGGGAATATAAAAGGGGTATTGGAAAATCTGAGATTCCCATTATAAAAAGGGGGCAAAAAAAATTTAGAAATCTTTTTCCCAGCCTGAAAAAGGCAGAAAGATTTTTTTGGGCACACAACATTAAAAAAAGATTATTTGTCCCCCTTTTTAATTTAAATTCCCCATAATGGGGGGGCCCCCCAAACCCCAAACCTTTTTCCCCGGTTGCTTTCCAACGCATACCTTTCTTTTTTTTTTTCTACATTAATCCACATTTAAAAAAAAATCTATTTAGGATGCAAATGGGGGTACTATTGGGACATACTTTTCTCTCTCTTTTTTATATAACATTGCCCCTTTTATCTTTCCTCTTCTTTTTAACCCTGCACCCCTTTTTTTTCAAAGGGGCTTCGTCGATTTTTACGTCCTTCACGGCGCATGGATTGGGGGGCGAACCCCCAAAAAAGGATGCATTTTTAACATAAAAAATTTTTTGGGCCCATAAGTGGGGATCCGGTACTTCTAACCCTCCTAAATCTGGCCCCAAAAACGGGGAAACCCAAAAACTTTTTTCACATACATTAAAAAAAAAATACGATTCAAACGCAACCCATCCTCAACCCCCCAAAAAACCCCCCACCACTCACACTCAACCACCCTTTTAAAACCTCAACAGGGGAGAGAGAGAGGGGGGAGAGAGGGGAAGAAAAAGGGGGGGGGAGGGGGGGGGGGGGGGGGGGGGAAAAAGAGAGAAGGGGGGGGGGAATTTGAGGGGGGGGGGGGAGGGGAAAGGGGGGAAAAAAAAGGGGAAGGAGAAAGGGGGGGAGACTCTCCCCCCCTTTCCCCCCCTTTCCTCTCTTCTTCCCCCCCCCATTTTTCCCCTCTCTTTCCCCTCCCCCCTCCCCCCTTTTCCCCCCCCTCCCCCCCTCTTTCCCCCCCCCTCTCTCTCCCCCCTCTCCTCCCCCCCCCCCTCCTTTCTCTCTCTCTCCAAAAAAAGAGCCCAAGAAATTTTCATTGTTGTTCTATTTTAAAAAAAAACCTAGACACAGCAAATTTAAAAAATCCGGCCCACTGAAGGCTTTACCTTTATTCTTTCCCCCCCCCCTCCCCCCCCCCTCCCCCCCCCCCTCTCCCTCCCCCTCCCCCCTCCCCCCCTCTTTTCCCCCCTCCCCCCTTTTCCAAGGTTTTTGGGTTTTGCGATGACTCTCATGTCTTGTCCAACAAGAGTGTGTACCCCGCCCCACACTTTAGCGGGGTGCGGGGCCTTATCTCCACCTGGGGCGCCTCAAAATCTCTGACGGGTACGCGTGGAGACCCCCCCGGGGGGCCAGCTTGCCAACAAGATGGGAGTACAGGGGGGAAAAAAAACAGCGAAAAAAAGTACGCCCTTTTTTAAAGTTTTTGTTGAATTTATTTTTTATTTATTTTTTTTAAACTTTTTTTATAAGAATATCGTTTAGGGGGGACCCTATTTCAATAGTTGGAAACAAAACCAACACATAACAATAAAATCAAAATACACAAAACACAACGGGTAAAGAAAACAGCTGCGTCAACAAACTGGGCAGATACGGGGAAAAAAACAGTGATAAAAATGGCCCAAAGTTAAACACTTTAAATACAGTGGTTGAAAGGACATTAACAGAGAAAAAAGAGACCCCTCCAAATTTCAGTGCTTCGTTTACATTCAAGGCATATTTTGGGAGAAAGAAAATTTTGAATTTTTTCACAAACTTTTTGATGACAATACCAAAACTCCAATTTCCCCCCAAAAAAATATTGCTTAAAGAGATTTCCATTTGAATTTAGAGAAAAGGGGAAAAAATCCAATGGTCTCTTTTTTTTTCCAAGGTAAGATACTTTTGATTGTTGATTGTTTATTTATTGATTTTTTGATTATTTATTATTGTTGATTATTGATTGATTATACCTATTCGGTTTTTTTCTAACAGACCGAGGGGGATTATTTTTTAAAACAAAAAAATCTCAAAATCAACATTAACTCCATAAAAAAATGTCCTTTAAAGGGTTTTTTTTGGGAAAAAATCAAGCAAACAACAAGGTTTAGTCAAATAAACACCTGAAGTACAGTTGGGCCTTTGATTCAAAAGATGAAAAAAACAGTTATGGAAACAAAAGACAAAAAAATCACCCAAATCGACCACATTTTTAAAAACAAAAATTTTTATCCTGCATGTCGTTTAAAAATTTCATTTTTTTTTCAGAGAGTTAAAAAAGCACCCTTCAGCAGTCTGAACACATCCCGCTTGATTAAACCCAAAAAACACCTCTCTTTTTTCTCTCTCTGTCCCTTTTTTTTTTTTTTTTTTTTTAAAGGATTGTAACGCTTTAAAACCCGTATTACAAATCAAGGGTTTTTCACATTTTTTTTTGTACCATTCACAGTGGGCCGGGTTCAAATCCCCCGTGGACCTTTACTAAAAAAGATGAAAATTTTTGCTGGAAAAGGGGACTGGGTGTTGTACGGGTTTTAAAATTTTTTTTGACTCTTGTGGGTTTTTCTCCTTCTCTCTCCTTCCTTTTTCTTTCCCCTTCTCCTCTCCTTTTTCCTCTCTCTCCTCCCTTTCCCTCTCCTCTCTTGTTTTTAAAAACCCCTTTTTTCTACCTTCCCCACACCCCCCCCCCCCCTCTCCCCCCCTGGGGGAGTGACCCGTGGGTGATTCTGTCTTCGCTTTCTCTCTGTGTCCTTTCCTTCTAACCCGTCTTCTTCCTCTCTCTCTTCGCTCTTCTCCTCCTCTCTCTCCTCTCTCCCCCTCCCCCCCCCCTCTCGTTAAAACCCAACCCGTCTACTCCTTCCAACCGGCCCCCCCCCCCCCCCCTCCCCCTCCCCTGGGTGGGGGGACCGTGTGTGGCCCCCTCTCTCTCTCTCTTCTCTCCTCCCTCCTCTCCCTCTCCTCTCCTCTCTCTTCTCTCTCTCCCTCTCTTCCCCCCTCTGTTAACCCAACCCCCTTTTCTCACCCCTTTCCCAACCGGACCCCTCCTCCCCCCTCCCCTCCCCCCTGTGGGGTACCCTTGTTCGTGTCTGTTGTCGCTGTTGTTTTTCTGTTGTCTACTTCTTTTTTAAAAGTTTGTCTCACCCTTACCCCCCAAACACCCCCCCCCCCCTCTCCCTCTCCCCTGTTGGGGGACCCCTGTTGTGGGCTTCTGTCTGTCTTCTTCTTTTTATCTTCTTTAAAAATTTTTGTCTCACCTTCCCCCAAGCGGGGCCCCCCCCCCCCCCTCCCCCCCCTGTGTGGGGGGACCCGTGTGGGGTTGTGGCCCAAAGGGCTTACCAAAAGACCTGGGGCCCATGGTTTTTATGTGCGAGGGGAAAACCCAAAAAAACAGCCCCGTAATTAGCGCAAACCTCCCCCGCAAAACATAAACAACAACGACAACACAAAAAGAAACACCAAGACAACAAAAGAAACACAACAACAACACACACAGACAAAGACAGAAAACAACAAAAAGACAGACAGACAACGACAACACACCACAACTCACTCATCCCCACCAATCATCATCACTCAGTCACTCACTCAAAACACTCACTCCCACTCAAATTTTCCCCCATCACTCACTCACTCACATACCACACACACAACACAACACATAGACACCCTACCCACCACAGAACACCCCCC
Organism: Ammodytes dubius; assembly: GCA_026122265.1. Taxonomy (NCBI): domain Eukaryota; kingdom Metazoa; phylum Chordata; class Actinopteri; order Uranoscopiformes; family Ammodytidae; genus Ammodytes; species Ammodytes dubius. Next base: position 11,508 of record JAOPFK010000501.1, read on the forward strand.
TATCACCACTCCTCACACACACACACACCACACACAAAACACACACCACACAACAAAACCCAAAAACACACTCACATAGTCACAAATTATTAATTCAAAACCAATATTTGACCCTATGCCCCTTTGGCAATACGAACCCAAAAACATTAAAAGCAAATTATTAAAATCTCAAAAAACCACAGACAAATATATCAAAACTTTTTCTGTCCCCCAAAAAAAATGTCTCCGGGATTTTTGGGTACTCAAAATTTAAATAAAATCTTGTTTTTTTCCTAAAGTATTGAAAGGTTTAATTTTTTTAAAGGGGAGTGGGGGAGGAAAAGGGGGGGGCACAGGGAGGGATACCCCTTTTTCTCTCAACAAAAACCCCACCCCCAAAAAAACACACCCACACACACACCCCCCCCACCACACACACACAAAAACAAAAAAACAGACACTCTTTTTCTCTCTCTCTCTCCTCACTCAATACTCACTCACTCCTCACCCCCACTTTTCACTGTTTTTACTGTTTTCTCTCCCTCTCTCAACTCCCCCTCACCACTCCCCCCCCCCCCCCCCCCACCACACACTCACCCCCCCCCCCCCCCCACAACACTCACACACCTCACCCCCCTCCCCCCCCCACCACCCCCCCCGACATTCCCGCTAAAACATCAAAGGTCAAGTGCTTGTCCCGCTGCCAGTCTGGTTTTTTTCTCCAAACCCCCCGCTGCTTTATCACAGCGCGGAAAAAAAAACTGAAAACCAAACTCATTTCCGAAAACCAAAAGGGGAGTTGACAGGCAGGGAGGGGGGTGGATGGATAGGATGGGGTGGGTTGGGGAGGATGGATGGGGTGGGGGGCTTTACATTTAAAACACTCCAAAAATGCCCCTTTTATTTTGAGCAAAAAAAAGTATTTTTGTTTTTCGGTAAAATTGGTGGCATAACAACAAGGGAAAAACTGGACTAAAAAACTTTTTTTTGGTTTTTTGTGGAGAATGATTTTTTTTTTTATTTAACCTTTTTTGATTAGAACAATTTGGGGGACCCCCATTACAAAGTGGGAGAAAAAAAAAAAAACCAAACCCATTTTCAGCAAATACATCAAAACCAAAAAGTGGTAAAGATAAAAATTTTAGACAGAGGTGTAGAGTGGTGGGGAAAAAAATGAATTTGGAAAATACAAATGGCCAATTAAAAAAAGTTACAGGGGGATTTGGAGTTTAAAAAATATTTTAATTTTTAAAGGATAAAGTTTGTAAGGTTTTTTTTTGACTTTATTGTCTGCATTTATCAGGGGAAATTTTGGCAAAGCAAAAGGTCTTTAAAGTTCTCAGAAACTTTTTTAAAAATTTTAAAAATTTCAGTCACAAAATTTTTCCCCTTTTATCATAAAAATTAAAAAGTAACGCAAACGAGACCACAGGGAAAAAATTTTTTTTATATATTTTTCTTAAGCCTTTGCAGGGTACATCACCCCGAAAAAAAGTGGCGTAGTAAAAAA
>JAOPFK010000502.1:0-16696 GCA_026122265.1 Ammodytes dubius
CTGTGTGATTCTATGTTCAATATATGCTTCAAAGCAAATGTTATCATCAGAAATCCATAATATTTTAGTTAAAATACACATTTTAGTCGTGTCCCCAGGTTTACACTCAGTCCTGTTACCCTAACACATCATTTAACACATTACAAAAAGCCCTTGCTAAACTGGAATATGAGCTCTGTAGCTCTTCTGATAGGTCATGGGAAGACTAAAAGTAGGTTCCCCCCTTTTATTTTCAGTATATTGGATGATATTGTAACAATAGTTGACGGGTTACATCTTAATGTTCAGTCCTGTTATCTAAATAATTTATTTAATTTTATTTGTTTATTTTTAAAATTATAACTTTTAATAAATCACCAGAATGTGCTGAGTGTACCCATGCTACTAGAATGGCACCTATGTATCTATATTTGCATGTTCATGCCAATTATATGTTAAAAAAAACTCAGTCCTGTTACTTTCAGTCCTGTTACTTTAACATTTATAAGGGAGAACGGGGGAATGTGAGCCATCAGGTAATGTGAGACACCCCCTGTATCTAGGCAATGGAACACATTTTTGGTCATGTGAGATATATGTTTTCAAGCCCCTCTCATTTCCCCTTGGCCATGAAAGAAGAGGACCTCATGGTGATGTTGTAAGCATGTTTTTTTTCACAAAAATGTCTTTTTTGCATGTAAAAGTAAATGTTCTCTCTGTCAACTTAATCGATTGTTGTGCTAAGCAAATTGATTCAGGTAGAAAAACTTATATCATACATGTTGATGAACTACCAACATATGAAACCATGTGATGATGATAACTGAAGATTAGCCTGATTTGCTGAGAGAGGTAGTTTTTTCTCAAATTGTGGCAGTGGGGTAAAGTGAGACAGTGTCTGTGCCCTCTTTTAATGAATCCATTATATTTGAGGTAGCAAGGAGACTAGTTTGAAAAGACAAAAGACAATGTGGGCTGGAGGTGGGAGTTGATGGTGGAAGGGGTGTCATCAAGGGCATGGTTTGGCACGTATGTATGTGGGGGACAGGAGAGTGACCTTTAACATCAATAGACTCTAAGTAATATGTCTTTATTCAATGAATGATCCCAATAAAACAATGCAGAAAAATATTAATCAAATACTCAAAAGATGGAAAATGACAGCTGGGTCTAGTCCTGTGTTCTGAGTCCCAGGCTGTGTTTTAATCTAACTGGTTCTATCTGTCATTTGAATGTTAATTATTGAATATGAATTATATGGTGTATTTGATCAGTTACTTTCAAGTGTTGAAAAAAAATTGTAAAAGAAAACCAGATTACTGTAATTTGTTGATGATTCTGTTTTATTCATGCTAAGAAAATCACAATACAATGAAAAAAGTCACAGAAATGCATTTGACCCTGGTTGTGTTGTAACAGTGTTAGTGGCTCTGGGTGGATTTCCCCTTAAAGCCTCAGTCAGAGCCCGGTGTCAGTCAGGTGTGGAGCAGGGATCAAACAGCCCTCTGAATGCTGGGCTGCTGGCCCCATCCACACCTGCCTCATGCTCCCAGACACTTCCCACAGTGAGGGAGTGAAATATGAGAGCTGTGAACGCTGGCTGCTTGTCCCTCACCTATTGTGATCTGCTGCTAATTAAAGCTTAGGCTTCATTTAACACTGGGGGGGCAATTTCCAGGTTCCAATCCCTCAGAACAAAGTGTGGAGGAAATGTTGTTAAGGCGCTAAGTCTCTGCTCTGACCTCATCAAAGAATCTACAGGTTCAATCATTCCTCACTCCACTCAACCAAATGTTGCAGAATAGTCACCCTCTAATTTATTTCACAGCCAATTTAGTCACAACGGATGACCTCATAGATACAGGAAATGGTCTGTGAGATTTGATAACCTAATCAGTTGTGCAAAACAACCCACTTTGCTTTATACCAGCTACTTTCTCATGGCAAAGTTGTAGCATGAGGACGTGTGAAATATTTTGGACAACATCTTGGAGATAGAAGTGTAAGTGATTAGTCCGACTGCTTGAATAGGAGATTGAAACATTGAAAAGGAAAAAAAGGCCCTTTGTATTGATGTGTGTCCTCTCATATCCTCCATATCTCATGAGGTTCCTTGAGTTCCAGCCGGCCTGACACAACTCAATAGTCAGTCTGCCACCATACAATCTAGTGTTTGAGGTGACAACACTCTGACACAAACACAGTCAATGAGCAGCTCAGGTCCTTCCTCCACCATCAGCGCCAACACACACACAAACACACACACACATCCATGCTGTGTCCTTTTCTTCCCAACCAGCCCATTTTCAGCTCTCCCACTTCTATTCCACTCGTCATTGGCCGATACAATCTAATGTTTCCTTGTCTCTTTTCTACATTTGTCCATTCAGGGAGCAGCAATTAGAGAGGTTCCTTTTGGTGCGTCTGGGGGAAACACTACATTTGACCTGTTTTGTTAGTCATTTCATTTCCCCAAACACAGTAATTGCCTGTGTGTGTGAGCCTATGTTGAGCCTGGCCTGGCCTGCAAGTTCCATTGATTAGAGGTTGTCTTCACTCCCTGACATTTAACTGCAACACTGTGGGCGTATGGTTGCCACAAAACCAACACATCACATACAATTAAATTAGCAGTTGGATAACATTTGTAATTTAGATTTTTTTTCCCTTGTCATTTAAGTTTCATGATATTTGTAAAACAGTTGTATTTACCTGTAAATAATCTAACAATATGACGTCATGTGAATCGTGATGGGTTGAGTGAAACTGTCAACAGATAAAAGAATCCACCAGTTGGTTTTGTGTTGACTGGACCGTTGATGATCTTCATATTAATTCCTCAGCCTTAGTTGAGCACACACAACAAGGCTAACTTATTTAACAGGCCTGTTGATATGCTGTTGTATAAAGCTGGTACACAAAGTATGTGTGAAGCTCCTCCACTCCCTCACTGTAGCTGTCCTTTTCTGTGCTGTGTCTGGGCAGATGGTGTGTTCTGTTTTCACAAACTGACAGAAGGAACCATGAGAGAGTGAATGAGCCATTGATCTCACACATCCTGGACAGAAAGGACATATAGGTTTTGTTGGACAACACTGACACGGCTGTGTGTGTGTGTGTTTTCTGACATGTATTCTCCCAGATCTTCTTCTAATGGCCTTTTATTATCCTGTTGTGTTAACAGAGCTTCCACAAGTCAAATGAAACACAATCAATCAACAACTATTATGATAGCATCTGAATCACAGCAACCCCGTTTCTGCCGAACTTTTTTAAAAGTGATTTTCTAAATAAGTATTTTTGAATATCGCAATTTTTCGTTATGTGATTTGAACTGGACAATTTGGTATATGGATGACTGGCACAGCTACTTGACATATTATGACTGTGAGAAGGGGTCCCATGTTTCTATGTGGGGCCAAGGGCTGACACGTTGGTAATACGCAAATGTGAAAAAATATACAAGTGGGTGAACGTGTTCTGTGTTATTCTACTTTGAATAAAATAGATATTAGAAAAACCTAACCCTAACCCAAAAGACAGAAACAGTATTCATTCAAAATAGCACGTAGATGATTGACCTCCATTCCATTGTAGTGCATACTGAAGGTTGCACTACGATGGAAGGGCTTTACAAGGGCTTTACAAACTGTTTTATTGACGGTCCTGTTTATCCACTTAGCCTCTCTCTTTTAATCACAGGGTTAAATACAAAAGTAAATGTACACAGCAGAATGAATGATGAAAGTCAAATATAACGTGGTAGCAGTGGCAGCTCTGAGGCATTGTCACTGTGCAGTGGTGGACTGTTCCTGGGAGGAGTTTTCAGTGAACAGTGGTGGGGGATGCTTCTCCTTAGAGACTGTGAATGAGATAAAATATAATGTAGTAAAGTGAACAGACAAAAGAAAAGTGTGTGTGTGTGTGTGTGTGTGTGTGTGTGTGTGTGTGTGTGTGTGTGTGTGTGTGTGTGTGTGTGTGTGTGTGTGTGTGTGTGTGTGTGTGTGTGTGTGTGTGTGGCTGAAGAACACATTACTGTAAACAGTTCACAACAATAAACATGTTCGAGAAACTTTGAGGATGTGAATGAATTCCACACAGACAGAACTCACCTGCCATTAACCCTGCAGTAGCCCTGCCTGCTTTGTGTCTAGAATGGAAGGCTAAGTATTTGTCCCTGTGTAATTAGGCCACCAATTAACAGATCTAAGGGAGGGCTTTTCATTCTTCCACTCACTCACACACACACACACACACACACACACACACACACACACACACACACACACACACACACACACACACACACACACACACACACACACACACACACACACACACACACACACACACACACACACACACACACACACACACACACACACACACACACACACACACACACACACACACACAAATACACATTTGTATGATTCCTCACACAAAATTTCCTTTTACTATCTAACATAGAGAGAAAGAGTGGGCCCAAGCATTACTTCCTCTCTCTGTCTCTCTGTCCGGCTGAAAAAAAGACCATGGAGCAGCAGTATAAAACGTACCCAGGATTCCCTGCAGGGCCAGTTCTTCCTCTATAGAAATGAGGCGGTTGTATTTGTTCATCCTTTCAGCTCCGCTCAGACCTCCCAGTTTGACATAGTCCAGGCCCAGACCCACGGCCTGAGGAAGGAGACAAGACACACACACACACACACACACACACACACACACACACACACACATTTAGTACTTTATTTGCGCCCACAATTAATAATAATATACATAAGGACACAAATGTCATAGATGCAAAGTTTTCTCCGACACAACTCTGAAACGTGGCCAATGCCAGTCAAACAGCTGATATTATGGGTACACACAACACCTTCTCCTCCAAATATGGCGACTGCCAATGATGGAGGACACTGAGCAGTATTTGGCAAGCTGTTTTGCGCTTGTTTTTGTAAGGCCGACAATCCTAAGACCACTAGTGACAAGCCTATGCACATGGCCTAGACTGCCAAAAATGAACACAAGTAAATGACAGTTGTAACCCATGGAGTTAATTGTCTGTACTAGAGGGTAATATTTCACCAGCTTAGTTAAATAAGCCTCCTCTAAACTTGAGTCAAAGGTGCAGGCTACCTCCAGGATGTGCACTTTTCTACGGTGCTCATCTATTATCAAAATGTCAGGCCTGGTGGCACTTAGATCAGTAAACACAGACATTTCAGCTTCACACAAAGAGAACATATGAGGTCTAACAAAGCAATTGACATGGGTGGAGGATGTTGGTGAAAGTATAGGTGGTAAGCTTTGTACAATCAAGTTCACAATCCTGTCATGCCTGGCTATATAAAGGCTTTTATAAAAGTAGCAGCCATTTAATATATGTGACATTGTCTCAGTGAACTGTTCTTGTCCATGATGAATACATAATGATGTGTGGGTGTGTGGGTACCAGATTGACAGGTTCAGCTGGGACGGTAGAACCTGCAATCTGGCTTTGATGGCAAACGTTTGTATGTCCTCATCAATGGATGCATTATTGAAGATGATGTGGGACACAGAATGGTCAGCAGAAGGCAAGCAGGCTAGTTTGCCTTGTAGTCTTAGTCCCGTCCAGTGTTTTTGGCGTTGTCTGTGTTTTATTGCCAGCAGGGCTGCGCGACAGTTAGTGGGTGGGAGTGTGAACTCGACTCCGTCTTCCACCAAGGTGGCAGTGACGGCGATGTCCCCACTAGTAACCACTGATTCGGATGGGGCTACATTCTTTCCATTATGTGTCCAACGCAGAACGATACCAGTCCAACTACAGAGGTCGTTAAGATCCGGCCAGTCAGACCTGACACCGAACCCGATGGCGCGAGTGTCCAGTTTGCCGTTCGGTTTCCTTCTGAATCCCAGAAAGTTCGGCTCAGATTCGGAGGCGAGAGGGACTTTGCGCTTCTTAAGGTCTATTAATAGCGATGCACGGGCCATTTTCCTGACAGAGGGATCATCGTTGTTCAGCATATTTAATAAATGTGCCAACCTGGTGGCGATGTAGACCCACTCAAAATCGGGTACTCCCAAGCCCCCCTCGTGCCTACTGTGGTGGATGACGTCCCGAGTTGTGTGGGTGTTTAGGCCACTCCAGCCTCTAACTATCTGAACCGTTTTATTGTTTAAGTCTTGCAGTGTTTTACGTGTTAAGTGAACATTGGCAAAGAAGTGGTGAACCTTTGATAAGGCAATTTGCCCAATGGCATCCAGTTTCATTGTAAGCGGCAAAGGAGATGTGTCAATTTTATGTAACCTTGAAGTATAATCGGATATTATTTCTTGCACTTGTTGGTCCCAGTCGCCAGCTACATTAAATTTGTGTCCCAAGTATGCATATGTTTCATTTCGGGAATAGACTCGAATGGTTTTATTGTTGATTTTGAATTGGGGGTCGCGGTCTAGCTTCGACCGATACCACCTATTCCCGCCGCTCCTCCTTTCAAAGAACGTCGCGCACTTGGACTCCTTGACCTCCAGGCCCGACCACCGAAGGAAGGCATCAGTCTTGTGCAACATGTCCTGCACAACCTTTTCCTGGCGGGATGCCATTTGCACATCGTCGGCAAAAGCTTGTACAGGATTTGGGGAGATGGTTCCAGGTGGAGCGCTTTGGCACATCCACTCTATCCACCTATTGATTGACAGAATGAAGTTAACTGCGCTCCACGGGCAGCCCGTCTTGATCCCGATGCGCAGTGGAATGTGTTCAGTGAGCTCGGCTCCGCAGATGACCTGAACGAAAGAGCCTTGGTACACATCTTTAACGATGTCGATGTAACATTGAGGGAGATGTATTTCCTCCAGAGCTCTTAACATGATATTATGAGGGAGTGTGCCAAATGCGTCACGGAAATCGAGAAACACTGAATAAAACTTTGCACTTTCGTGTTTAAAGTCATCTATGGCAGTTTTTAGACAGAATACATGTTCATTCATGCCTTGCCTTTCTATATATGCCTTTTGTTTAGTGGACATCATGTTTGCGTCCACCAGCCATGGTAGTATGCGCCCAAGAATGCATTTCATAAACAGTTTGTAGATCGTAGGTAGGAGAGAAATGTCTCTCCAAGTGGTGGGGTCATTTGGAATATTATCTTTTTTGGGTATTCTGTGGATTAGCGCTCCCTTCCATGACTCGGGCACGCGCCTGTTAGTGAGACAAGTGTTGAAGATTGGCAGCAATTTTTCTTTCACGCTTGTTAGCTTTAACATTTCATAAGTGACCCCATCACTACCACTGGACTTATTGTTTGGCAACCTGGCTAGGACATTTCGCACTTCATCCTCTGTGAAAGGAGAGGATACTGGAGGAAACTCTGGCTCTGGTGAGAGAAGTGAGTCGGCCCATGGTGGAAGCAGAGGGGCGTCGTCTATTGAGGTACTGCCTTCACATTTATTATGATAATATGCCTGCACATCTTGAGTGTTACTGGGGCAAGGTGGTGTCAGAGGATACTCGCTGTTATTCAGTATGATTTGAATGGCTTTCTTTCTGCGATGTTGCCACAAATAAGCCAATTTGTCACGGGTTATCTTTGTTGCACGAGAGTTCCGATGTCCGAATTGCGGTTGTATTACGTCTCTCAGAAAGCGCAATTGCGCTTCAATCCACGGGCACAGGGCCTCGGTAGACGCGTCCGATGGGCAGGATTTAACCAGCGGTAGCTTTTTTAATACTCTACAGGTGAATTTCAGAAAGGGCAGTCCGTACGGCCTCCCACTACGGCTCTCGGCAGAGAATATCCCATTCCGAAAATAAACACCATTTAGAAGAGATATTAATTTAAACCACTTAGCTGGGTCCGCCGAACATTTGTACTGGTTCTTCTCGTGGAGATGTTTTGTATCCAGTGTTTGTCTGAAGGCCCTCTCCTTGATCTGGAAAGTAATCCATTGTTCATTTGTCAGTTTGTTGTCGGTAGTAAAATCCACAGATTGAAGCTCCTCTCCCGACAGGTGTAGCTCCGGAGTCGGGTCATAGCCGCGCCACTTCTGTTTGTAGATCCTACCGCTCGTTAAGGCTTGCTTATGCGCTGTTTTGATCGCTGACAGTAGACACATTATCAGGATCGTCTTCTGGAGCATTTTGCATCTATTTGCGTTTACGGCGGCAATTACGACGGGTGTGTGGGCTTAGTTTAGAGCAGTTTGTAACTCGCTACTTGGCAGAGACGCCAAACCTGCGGCTCGCAGCTACACCCGGAAGCGGAAGCACACACACACACACACACACACACACCACACACACACACACACACACACACACACACACACACACAACACACACACACACCAGCCTTCATCTGAGAGAACACTCTTGTAGTTTGTCACATGAAGCAGGTAAGGGGGAGGAAGTTGCCTCTAACCAATCCAGGGACTTTTGGGCATTTTATCTTAGAAAATCAATGGAACAAATTATTTTCAAATGACAGCGATTTAGTGGTGTTGAAGTGTTGCAGCTCTGTTAGTGAGCCATGTTTTTAAATACATACAAAGAAACTATCTTTCATACAGGTGTTGGCTGACTGAACAGCTGTGTGCCTCATGTCTGAGGTGAGGGAGTGCTGCAAAATTTCAAATCAACTGAATGTTTTGGAATATTTATTCTGATTGGTGGTTCAGTAAAGAAGATAATAGTCAAAACGTAGAATCTTTAGATCATGTTAGTTACAGTAGCTCATGTTCATCACTATCACACTGGAAACAATGATAACTAATATAACATAGTTCAATGTGGATTGAAGATGCTGCTATTAAACGCTCAAGGTCATTTCAAGATTGTATTCTTTTGGTCTCTTGTCTTGGGCTAAAGTGAATACATGCTCCCCGAAAAAGGTGAAAATAATAATAATAAAAGGGCAGGGAAGAAAGAGGTAAACATGTTGAAATGTATTCTTAATGTCTGATCAGACTGGAAACCTAATGATAGAGAGGGAGAAAGACTTACTATATCTGACAGAGACGTTTCATTGCAGAGTTCACTGCCTTCGGCTCCCATTAACATTGAACCTGGCAGGTGAACAGACACTAACAGAATTAGCATTGAAAGCAATCCACCATAAAAGCAATATTTCACAGTTGAAAAAAGTGTGTTCTTATTTAGTTCAAGCACATCTGCTTCATTCATGAGTCACCATCAGCTGTTTGGCTAGCCACTGACTAGTAAATGAGTGACTACTAGGACAGACACAAAGAACTTCATAATAAGCTCAGGAAAATGGGAGTTTTGGATATGCAGCTGGATAACCAAGAACTTGATATCTGCCTTTACTTGTTCACAACAGTGTGTTTTCAGAAATGGAAGATTAAGCCTAAAGGAAGGCCAGGATAATATCTAGAAGCCCCATGCATTTAGTTTAATTGCTCTGGTCAGGGATTCTTGTGAATGCTTGTTTTCAAAATCACTTTTTGTCAAAATCAGTGAATATCTCCTCATGATTCATGATTTGTCCGTACTGTGTGTGCGCGCTGTAAAGAAATCCAGTGTTAATACATAGCCTAGGCTCTGTAAACATGCACGTTGCTAGCTATGTTGTGAAATACCCTTTGTTTACATTCCTGTTTAGACATTAGGAGACACTCACTGATTTTGGCAAAAAGTGATTTTGACAACAAGCGTTCTACAGAATCGGAGAGAAATCTAGAGACATTGCTAATTAAGAAAAGTCTCAGATGTATAACCCAGCACTGACCTCGTTGACAGTTGAAGTTCAACTTTATCACACCATGTCTGTTTGGTTGCAGAATTGCAATCATTTTATTCTTCTGCCATGCATAAAGTAAATAGTCCATTTTCCAGTCTCAATTGATAAACCAATATACAACTGGCAGCATGACGCACAAACCATTAGTTTCCTACCTGTCTACCTCTGCTCTTGATACTAGCGACACACAATGTATACAGTTCAAAATATGTTCAAAATGCAATTTTTACTGTGAATGCGGGTGGATGTTTGGGAGGTGGATGGAGTTAAATCATTGTGAATCAGAGGTTAAAGCAAAAAGTTTGGTCACTATTTTGTCTTACGTGGACAGTCTGGCTGGTTATATAGGGGAGAACGGGGGAATCTGAGGCATCGGGTAATGTGAGCCACCCCCTGTATCTAGGCAACGGAAAACATTTTTGGTCATGTGAGATATATGTTTTCAAGCCCCTCTCATTTCCCCATGGCCCTGAAAGAGAGGACCTCATGGTGCTGTGGTAAGCATGTTTTTTTCACCGAAATAGGTATTTTGCATGTAAAAGTAAATTTTCTTGCTATCAACTGTTGTGCCAAAGCAAATGTATTCACTTAGAAAAACTTCTATCATACGTGTTGATGAACTACCAACATATAAAAACCATGTGATGATATTAGCTAAATATTAGCCTGAAATGCTAAGAGAGGTAGTTTTTTTCTCAAATTGTGGTGGTGGGGAAAGTGAGCCACTGTCTCACTTTCCCCCACCATGAGGCACTAGTTAATTTTAGTCTTAAACATATTTTAATTAGGGCTGTCAAAATTAACGCGTTAACGCAGGGTGATTAATTTCTGGAATTAATGCGTTAATTTTTTTTAACGCATTTAACGCATGTGCAGAATGATCCGCCCCGTGCATCTCACTCTTACGATGTGGCTGACCCAGGATCAGTAGCTGCGCACAGCCAAACATAGCAGCACGCTAGTCGGTGTTTTAAACTACTAACCACGGACCTATAACTGCTGCTAACGGCCACGTCTGTGTCGGTCTGTGTCGTGGGCGGCAGTTGCTCTCGGAAGCAACAGGAGAAACATTCTGCTCCGTTCACGGGAGGAAACAAACGTCTGCAGTTTTCAGAGGTGTGTGTACGTGACAACAACGTCGGCTACACACAAACACACACTGTAGCGGAGGAAACTGGTGGATGTAGCCTATCGGTACCGCGCTGATCTGCTTGTATCACAGGTTTCACTTCAGAGGTGTCGGCCAGAACAGCACTTCGTCAGACTATAAGCATGAGACAAGGAGAGGAGGAGTATGGTTTATCCGCTCTTTATTTTCCTTCTTTCACAGACACAGCAGCATAGATCGCAGGAAAAGAAACAATTGGGCTTAAACTCCGCTCGTGAGGAGACGTTACAACAGCTGTTGCGACCCGCAAATCGTGGCCGTTAATAACATGCATAAACTATAGCCTAATTTATAACAGCGATCGGGACTGCATGTAGGCTACTTACGGGTGATTCACATAAACTCAAATAAACACGTTTCACATGTGGAATGATCGATTACTGCGGCAACGCTCACACATCCGACCGAGGGAGAAGAGAAAGGAAACTTACTAAACAGACTCTCCGGCCGACTGACGTCACGGCCCTAACTGACAGTTATCCACACTGAATAAAACACATCTTAACACACTGTAAAAAATATCAAACACTAACTTATGAACTTTGGGGCCTTTTCTACACACAGACACACGAACGAACTGCAATCAGGTTGTATTCAGGAATGCAAAACCATGGATTCACTCAATACATGCCATTATAGCCTATGCTATATTTGCTGAATAGAGACAGCCAAATTTAAGTAGCCTATGGTGTGGTTGTTTTTAGTTGATTGTAATTTATTTGCAGTAATTACACCATCATTTGGATTTTCAATTAATAAAAACTACATTTAAATGTATGTATTCACCTTCTGTCCTTTATCTTTCAATTCATAGGCCTATAGCAATATACAGAAAAAATGGTAATTTTTGGGCCTATTTCGAATGGTAGAATTAATCGTGATTAATCGTGATTAATCCACGGAATCCTGTGATTAATCTGATTAAAAATTTTAATCGTTTGACACCCCTAATTTTAATGTAATATTACATAACATATGTTTTATTTTAATGTCATACACATTGTAGAAAAGCCATCATGCAAAGGAAATACACCAGGAAGACGACCTGGGGCAACCACACGGAAAGAGCACCTTCTCATCTTTCCCTGTAACCTTCAGGGCTGGAATGTAGAGTACGCCTAGTTGTAGAGTATGACAGGCTGATGTTATAATCCAGTTGGGTCTTCTCCTGTGTTCTGAGTCCCAGGCTGTTCTCGCTGGTACTGATTTTCCTATGCTTTGACCCCCAGACACAAGCTGGCTCCAAGGGTCCTGTGTTCTGACCCCAAGACTGTGTTCTAATCTAACTGGTTCTATCTGTCATTTGAATCTTATTAACCTTTTGAATTATAATGTGTTGTATTTGATTTTGTTTAGAGTTACTTTCAAGTGTTTAGAAAATTTGCTTTGCTTAATTGACCAAACCCCATCATACATCAGGTCGGCAATCAGGCCACGCCCCCTTTGGGGGGAAAACAAAGCGATCGTGCCATTAACTATAATGCAAAATTGCGGTCCAAAACAGCACAAAAAGAAAACGATCAGAGGTAAATAAGTTCAAATTTGACCGACCGACACAATGTCAAGATCCTTTACAACAACTCTGCTGGCTGGATAACGTTAAGGACACTTATCAATGATTAATTTGATCAATCTAAAACCATGTGTGTGTCTAGTCTCTCAGCATCAAGCTGGTGCAGTGATCCGACCCATTGGCCAGAGATATCATGCCCTGATATATATCTTCACCTCACTGAGTCTCTATGTAAGATGATTACACGTGAAATAATTGTTATTTTAAGTTTTGTTGTCTGTAATAATGCTTACTATGTTAATATTATAGAGCTATGCCTTGACTAGACTGTACCAACGGTCCTAACGGCTCATTACGATAGCAAACTCCCACTGGATGCAGAGCACGGGGGAAGCCGGGAGCGTCCTGCTGTCATACAGCCCTTATTTAGGGGAATTTTTGGGGGCATGGCGAAGGAATAAAACCATGATGTTTGTTTTTTACCATATAAACCACACAACAGCTCAGGACATTGCAGATTTGAGCTATAACGGCTTATTTTGAATGATCGCGCTGTCTATGTCTATGTATGGAGTAGCCGTATTGTTTTCCCCCCAAAGGGGGCGTGGTCACGAGAGTTCTGTCCAGATGACGTATTGCCGACCTGATGTATTATTTTACTAGTCCGACATTAGTTCTGGAATGTGTGGCTAGCTTTCAGGATTCTAACTGTTACAATATGTGTTGTTATGGTAGTTTCAGAGTGGAAAAAGTAAGTGGATCAGTTTACCCCCTTGATTTTTCTGGACTGTCTCAGTTGGGTAAACTGAGACAGTTTACCCAACTGAGACAGTTTACCCAACTGAGACAGATACTTTCCTTTAGACTGAGCTGGGGTAAAGTGAGCCACATGACAACTTTTTTTAAAACATCATATTTTCACTGCCCTTTGTCTTTGTCTTTGTCTGCTAATGCCCATGTCTAGGAAACATCCTGAATTAATGGGAAATGTGTCAATTTGAGTGATAAATCATTTTAGCTCGCTTAGAGGGGAGCAAATGTAAAAAGTGATTCAGATTACCCCATTCTCCCCTACTGTAGGAATGGAAATGCACACAGGAAATCTATATATAAAGCAAGAAACGTCTGTCTGTGACTCGCATATCTCCCCGTTAGTCAGATCGGCCTGAGGTTCCGGATATTGCTTGCGCACGGCCCGGAGATGTAAATCCTTGATTGATTATGAAGTTTTGGACCAAATATTTAGAAGTTATCATATTTATATCATGCTGGCGGCGAATACATGCGCACATATTTTTTATATTGTTTAAATTTTTAAATGCTTTTTTGTTTTTTTGTGTATTAAAGCTATTCTTACCTTTGTAGAGTTTTTACACTTATTTTAAATGACTTTAAAATGGTATAAATAAGGTTTTTACACTCTAAAATGCATGGTAGACCCACCAGGAATAAAAAGAAACAATTATTTCAGTCTCATAATATTAGGTGAAAACTACAACCAATCAAATCGTTCGGACCGAACGATTTAATTGGCCGACAGACCTGTCTGTTTGCCGTCTGCTTGTGTACCGCGCATTCGTGCACGCGCGTCCTCAACGAAAGGGTTTGTTTTGATTCCACGGCAGACAGTAGCCTAGCGAGTAGCGACCATTGTAGAAAAGGTTACAGTGTTGTTATTTCTTGTTATTTTTTACAGTGTGTTAAGCTGTGTTTTAGTGTTGGGCCGTGACGTCAGTCGGCCAGAGAGCCAGTTCAGTAAGTTTCCTTTCGCTTCTCCCTCGGTGAGATGTGTGTGAGCAAGTTGCCACAGTAAGCCATCATTCGTGTTTATCTGAGTGTAAATGTGAATCACCCGTGTGTGAGTATGTACATGTAGTCCCGATCGCTGTTATAAGTTATAGTTTGTGCATGTTATTAGCGGCTGCGATTCGCGAGTCGCAACAGCTGTTCAAACGTCTCCTCACGAGCGGAGTTTAAGCCTTTGTTCTTTTTCCGCGATCTATATGCGGCTGTGCCTGTGAAAGAAGGGAAATAAAGAGCGGATAAAACCCTACTCCTCCTCTCCTAGTCTCATTATAAGCATAAGTGGTGTTCTGGCCGACATATCTGAAGTGAAACCAGTGATACAAGCAGATCAGCGCGGTACCGGTAGCCTACTACAGCCACCAGTTTCTTCAGCCACAATATAACTCACTTTGTGCACGGAGACAGTATTAAGCAAGTAAGTCTGCTTGTGTAGCCTAAATTAAGTTTCTTCAAAAACAAAACAAAAAAAACGGGATAGGAATGGGGGGGTGGGCTGCATTGGAGGAAGGCGGGATATTATGATTGTGCTGAAATGCTCAAACTCAAATCCATCCGAACTGCTTTAATGGTTTCGTTCCTATATGTTTTGTGATTGTTTTTCTTTGTATACATTTTTTTTTTTTATATGTTTTTATTTTTTGTATATGTTTTGTGTGGACCCCAGGAAGAGTAGCTGATGTTTCTGCATCAGCTAATGGGGATCCTAATAAAATCAAAAATCAAAAAACACTGAAGGCCACAGTAACGACGGGCATGAAGCGGCATGAAGTAGTCTCCGGCTAAACCCCGCCTCCCTCTGATTTGATTGGCTGCTGCGACCAAAGCTTGAAATGAGTGACGAGAGGGACACAGACAGCAGACCTGCTTCCTACGGGCACTGCACTAGGACTACAAAAAAAGGCTTTAAAAGGACCTCCATGCTTGACAATACTTAAAGCTCAATCTCTCATTGTCTCTTTTCCAACACGTCTCACTAAATAGCTCTACTCCCTAGCTCAACTCAATGGATATGTTACCTTCATGCTCTGCTGTGATGTGGATCAAATCACTGACTGTAGTCTCATCCATGTGTTTTAGGATGTGACCTTTGACCCCAGGGAGGGGCGCCGCTTGGGACTTGTAGGTGATGTCTGAGAGCAGAGCACATGAACCTTCAATGCCTCTGCTTAACTTCCCCCACTGCTCTGTGTCCTAACAACCGCACACACACACACACACACACACGCACACACAAACAAGGATACACATATGAGTGAAGAGAAGGCTGAGCAAATGGTCAACCTCACAAACACGGATAGACAAAAGTACACATAGAATAATTATTACCCAAACCAAATAATAATGGGAGTTTCCTTCTACTCAAAGCAGTGCCTGTTATTAATGTAAATTCATTAAAAAGTTTGATGTAAGTTGCATATCACTAGAGGTGTTGGTGACACTAATTAGACGGTGTGGTTTGGATAAGGCTGTATATTTGGAATAGTTTTGTAAAATGTCAGTACTCTATGTCCAGCCAAGGCGTGTTTATTAACAAGCTGTTTAAGAATAAAACAATAAATAATAATATAAAGTAAAATATAACTAAACGTTGACCCAGTTTTAAATATATTCATCTACAGAAGCAACCAGTGGGCTTGGAGCTGACATTGTTGGGTTGTCAAGGTAATCTTGGGTTTCTTGAAAGGAGCAATACAAAACTAAGCTATTATTATGATTATTATTAGTATTGGTTTTGGTCTTTTCTCTGATTAAGGGTGAATCATCACTGTCCTTTAACCTCAACATTGAAATATTTCTGTATTTACCTTTAAAGATCTCCTATTATACTACTTTTCCGGTCTTAATTTCTTGTTAAAAACTGCTATAGAGCAACCTGACACGAATCACATCACAAAAAACCATGCAGATTTTCAGGACACTCTTCCTCTCACCCTAGCGAGCACAGCCATCTGCTCCACACACTGCTTTGAGCTTCTCCACCCCTCCCCCCCTCCTGCAAACCTGTGATTGGTTACCTTCCTTCCGGAACATTTCCATCAGCGCGCGGGGAGATTTCTGAGAGAGGAAGGTGGGGGCATGGCCGGAGCTTGCCTGAGCAGCATTACCATCCGGGAACGTGACGACAGACACGATACCCGGAAATTTGAACAAGTGAATTCTTGACCGGCTGCCCTAGTGTTTAGTGCTCTGCATAGCCACCCCAGACGGTAAGCAGGGAATACGTCTAAATGCATGTACGTAATTATTTGATACGCTAGTATGGTTAAACATGACTATAAATCATTATAACAACGTTTATAGGTCATACAAGTCGAAAAGTATCATAGGTCCTCCTTAAGGAATGACTTCTACTTGTGTGCTTTACGCTCTATGGGCCGGTTTCACAGACAAGGCTTGAGCCTAGTCTGAGACTAAAACGCCTGTTGAGCTGGATTAATTCAAAGCTACTTGCACAGACTCAGTTTAAAATAGTCCTAGATTAAAACT
>JAOPFK010000503.1:0-16770 GCA_026122265.1 Ammodytes dubius
GCCCACAGCTGCTGCAAATAACAATCAAGAACAACCAGCTGCTGCAAATGCCAATCAAGAACAACCAATGAGAGGTGCTCAATAGTACTCCCCCCTAAATTGTCTCTTGTTGTGTCATACACAAACAATAACACTCAAATACAGAAAAGTGCAAATGGCTTAGTTCTCTTGCCAAAACTGTTTTGAATAATTATTCCCGAAGCAGATTGGTATGTTCTTATTTTCTACTAGGCCTACTGATAAACCTAAAAGAGTCTTAATGTAGGTTAACTTTCAAAATAAAAGGATTAATTAAATCCAAAAAGATAGGGTATTTAAAAAAGTGAAAACTAAATTTGCCCAATGAAATAGGAAAATTGACAATAAGTTTAACTTTTGTTTTGTGTTAATTTTCCTAACAATTTATTACATTTAGGATTTTTAATTTTTTTTAACCACACCCGGATGGGACGCAACTAATGACGTCAATACAAGGAAGTTCCAACACGGTCCACTCGGCTACATGTTGTGCCTTGAAGCTGAATATCCCTCGTTAGCTTTTTTATTTCTGTAAAAACAAAGCGAACCAGTGGTGTTGTGGATCTAAGTGTGTTAGCTCATGAGAGAACTGCAACATTTGGGGGAATTGTAAAGGAAAGGCTAAATAACAAATGGGGACAGTACATACACATTTACACTGATGGGACTCAAGACCCAATAACTGAAGGACGTTGCACATGCTCTGAAGCCACTGAAGAAAACCACCTTGGTGATGTCTCAGGAAGGTACCCCTACTCTGTCAACGCACCCCTCTTAGAGCAAAACTTCTGGAGGAAATGCAACTGACCCCCAATGACTCTGTGATCGTGAAGGAGATTAAATCTGCAGTGCACCAGGATCTCCAAAAAAAGGTATTTATTGTTCTACATCATGACATAGTTAGGCCTGTTTTATTCACAGTTTGTTTTGTACAGTAACTATACACTACAAACTAATTTTAATTAGAATTTCATGATTATGAGGGGGAAAAATATTTATTGTAATGTGAATTAATTAATACATTTTTATTTTCAAGGTACATTGGCCTGAAGGATGAACTCCTCCTAGCTTCAGCTCTGGACCCGCGCTTCAAGGCCCTGCATTTTCTGTCTGATGATGAGCGTGAGGAAATCTTCGCCCATCTCACCACTATCACTGATGCATTAACAACTGAAAAGGACTGTAAGTACAAATGTATATTGAATGAAGGTGCTGACTATGTGTGCAACTGTGCACACAGAATATTTTTGTTTTGTTGTCTTAATATGCAGTTAGCTCTGGAATTATTTGAACGCTGGCACTTTTTATTTTATTGAAAAGTTCTATCATCATACACTCCCACAGTGGATTTGAAACTAACTGTATAACTATTGCATATAAAGCTGGGGCCGTATTCACAAAACATTTTATCTTAGCGCTAAGAGTACTCCTAAGGAGCACTAAAAGTTCTTAGTAAGGAGTAATTTCTTAAAACCTATTCACAAAGCTGATAAGACCAACTTTTACTAAGGAATGGGAGGGACTCCTTAGCTAAGACTAGAGGGCGGTGTTGACCCTGTTGCTATGGATGATGTCATGTTCATACCTTCTATGCCCACAGTGATTGGCTGAGAGGGAATGAGAGCTAAGAGTGAATTTATGATGGAAACACTGTGGGAGATATCCATATCGTGTCGCTGTATTAAAGTAAAGAGTTTTTATATACAATTAATGACAAGTGACACTGATTTAACCTGAAACCAAGATACTGCAGGGTTTCCCACACATTTGTTCACAATTAACCTACAATAGCGCCACATAGGTCTATTCATTTTAAATTTTACAATGATTTGAATCGGAAAAAATATCCTCATTGAACAGCTGCACGCCATGCACTCTCACTGTATTTCTCTCAATGGCGGACTATGCAGCAATAGTCAGACAGCGACAAACAGAGGTGGGACCAAGTCATTGTTTAGCAAGTCACAAGTAAGTCTCAAGTCTTTGCACTCAAGTCCCGAGTCAAGTCTCGAGTCAAGACAGGCAAGTCCCGAGTCAAGTCCCAAGTCAATGCTGACAAGTCTCAAGTAAGTCCCAAGTCCTGCAGTTTGAGCTTCAAGTCATTTCGAGTCATTTTAACCAAAAAGTAATACTTTATTTACCCACATCATGTACACTTTTAAAATCTGTCTTTATTTATTAAAACAAGTGCAATTGAATTTGTGGAAAAAAAATTGTACGGACATTGCACTTCCTAAATGCACTATTTACAAGTGATTTTTAACATTTAACTCATATTTTGCAATATTATTCTTCATTTTAAACCACTCCTTTACAGAATAAACATTTATTAATTTGTGTTATACCCGAACAAAAACAGACACTCACACATAGGCTACATGTAGAAAAGGCCCCAAAGTTTATAGGTTACAGTGTTGTTATTTCTTAAGATGTGTTTTGTTCAGTGTGGATGACAGTATAGCTGTCAGTTAGTGGCAGTGACGTCAGTCGGCCGGAGAGTCTGTTTAGTAAGTTTCCTTTCTCTTCTCCCTCGGTCAGGTGTGTGAGCGACGTGCATGTTGCCGCAGTAGTCGATCATTACACAGTTGAAACGTGTTTATGTGAATCACCTGTGTGTGAGTAAGTACATGCAGTCCCGATCGCTGTTATAAGTTACAGTTTATGGATGTTATTAACGGCCGCGACTCGCCGGTCGCAACAGCTGTTCTAACGTCTCCTCACGAGCGGAATGTAAGCTTTTGTTCTTTTCCCGCGATCTATGCTGCTGTGCCTGTGAAAGAAGGAAAATAAAGAGCGGATGATAAACCCTACTCCTCCTCTCCTAGTCTCATGCTTATTCTGACGTTTTTGGCCTTAAGTGGAGTTCTGGCCGACACCTCTGAAGTGAAACCAGTGATAAGCATGGACCTATAGGCTAAAGAAAGGTGATAAGCAGATCAGCGCGGTACCGGTACATCCACCAGTTTCCTCCGCTACACTACATGATGAAAGATACAGAGCGGTAGGCCTACTTAAAAATATACTTTTTAATCTTTGTGTTTTGGGGAAAGTAGCAAGTCTTGTCAAGTCAAAAGGCTCAAGTCCAAGTCAAGTCACGAGTCATTGATGTTAAAGTCCAAGTCAAGTTGCAAGTCTCTTTACATTTTGTCAAGTCGAGTCTCAAGTCATCAAATTCATGACTCGAGTCCAAGTCATGTGACTCGAGTCCACATCTCTGGCGACAAACATCTGAAAATGAAACTTCAGAGAAGGACGTTGCTGACCGGGAGAGGGATTACCTATGGTACATATGGAACACGTTCTCCATCATTTCAATGATCCATTTCTTCAGGAAATACCTAGGAAAACATTTCCAAATGACGCAAGGAGAAACCAGGGCCTTCCCAGGGACCTGCACTGCTGCCGGAGTGCCTCTACCCGACAGCCAAACTCTGCAATGTCAAGTCAAGTCAAGTCAAGTTTATTTATATAGCACATTTACAGACGGCTAAGCCCCACCAAAGTGCTTCACATAAAGAACAATTAGTGCAGTAAAAACAGGATTTAACACAATTAAAAAGAAACAAATAAGAAAATAAAAACAACAACAACACAGAGGTTAAAACGACAATGCCTGCAATCTAGTAGAAGGCAAGAGAGAAGAGGTGGGTTTTTAAAAGTGATTTAAAAACATTTAGGGACTGTGCTGCACGGATGTGGAGGGGAAGGCTGTTCCAGAGCCTGGGGGCTGCAACCGCAAAGGCTCTGTCACCCCTGGTCTTTAGCCTGGATCTGGGCACCTCAAGCAGCAGTTGGTCAGCTGACCGCAGTGCTCTGGTGTGAGTGAGGTGGTGTAGGAGGTCAGAGAGGTAAGTAGGGGCCAGACCATGGAGGGATTTGAAAACGGTTAGAAGGAGTTTGAAGTCAATACGGTGACGGATGGGAAGCCAGTGGAGTGATGCAAGGACCGGGGTGATGTGATCACGTTTTTTGGTGCAGGTGAGGAGTCGGGCGGCAGAGTTCTGGACCAACTGCAGGCGGCGAAGCTGCAATTGAATGTTTCCATTCCAAATGCATTCAAGTCTTGTCTAATAAGATGTGGAGGGAGGAGTTTTTGGAGGGGTTTGCAAGTGATCTATTGTACACCATGAGGGCTGTCTGTGACAGAAAGGGTGGCATGGTGATTGAGGACTTTCAGATGGTGGATGTGTGTGACATCATGGTCCCCGTTAGCCCACCCGATCCATATAGATTTCAGTGTCTGCTCTGGAACAACCAGCCGTGTGACCTGCTGCCAGATATGCAAGTCTGCGGTCAAATAAACCTGGTGGAAGATGAGAAAATCCAAAATGGCTGCCTTTGTCAGTCTCCTGATGAAGATGATGTGGTTTGCCTGCTGCAATAGGCTCGTTCGACCCCAGTTTCGTCTCGTCTGGAAAGTAGACGAGAGTGGCCGAGTGCAGTCGGGAGAGTGACGAAAATGCCTGACTGAAGCCGGACAGCTCTGAGTCGGCTCGACCGTTGGACGTAGCGTCCTTGTTGCGGATGCAGTTCGTTTTCTAGTATTATTTTGAAGGCCTATTAGAAACATATTCGTAGAAGAGCTACACATGCTACAACCGATTAGAAGCAGAACAAAAAACAAAGAGGAGTAAACACTTCAAAAGCGAGGGACATTTTCAAAACAAGAAACGAGATATATCCCCATTCCCCACACATCTTTATCTTTCTTGTTATTTTACTAGAAAACCTACTTTTAAGTGATGAAAAATAATTTACAAATCCAAATAAAGGAGGTTCAGTATTTCTCCCTTCACATAACGAAGATGATCGGCCTAAAGACAGTTAAAGGTCTATTAAAAGATCCCTTATTATTATTGTAGAGATGGATATGATGAACTTTATTATGTGTAACATGTAACATACAATTCCCAGACCATTTAGATTACTGAAAATAAGGCTATGATTTAATCTTAATGGCATAAAGATATAGCCTGGCATTCCCAGACCTGCCACTAGGCGCAGGCAAATTAAATTTGCTGCGCGTGTTGGTCTGGACACGCTCCGTTGAAGCTTTATCAAGAAGACCAGAAATCTGGGCTCACGTTTCAATTGGTTCTATCTAATATGGGCGCGCCAGAGCCCTTTATATGGTACTCTGGGGAGGACGTAACCGGATGACGACAGTGACGTGCATGCGACGTTGAAGCCGTGATAGTAAACATCAAAGATGGCTGCGGATATGTTGTGTGAGTTTGAGACTGCTTTGGCCTCGACCCTTAACGAATTGGAATACGGGACTCGTAGCTTTCATTAGCAAGTAAGTGGAATGTTCTGTTTTGCCGACCGACAACGGCAAACGTTGCAGTGGCATTTGAAATGCACGAGTAGGAGCCGCCCCTTGAGTTGGAAATTACTATTGATCGTGGCCAGACCCTCTATCGTTCAAGATATCAGGGTCTGGATTTCCAGGCTAATAAAGATATCACTTCACCACGAATGTGACTCAAGTTTGTGTTCACTTAATAAATCTATACAGGAGGGTTAAACATGCATGCTAATTATTGCTTTCCAAATCAGATCAGTGGAGGTTTAACTCTGATTAAATATATTTCTGCTTAAATGCATTCACTGCAGGGCAGGCCTAATGATTAAACATAAATTAAAATCAAAAAGAATGGATCGTAATTTAATTTTGAGCGGTGATGTCAGACTTTTGCGTAACCAATTGGGGAAACGCATCAAAGGCACGGGGTTTAAACTCCCAATTAGCGCTCAGCTCCGCCTGTCAGCAAGACATTTCCCATCAAAGATTTCGCTCCCGCAGCCCGTGGGGAGCAACTGCAGCGACTTGCTCCAGTCCGTCTTGATACCGCGGGACTTCAAAGTCTCAAGCAGCCGAGCCGCAGCCGCGTGTGCAAGTGGGACAAAAAGTCTAACCATAATGCAGTGCGCTCAGCAAGACGAGCGTCATAATTGCGCAGGTCTTAGCAAGACGGCGACAGGTCGAACGAGCCTATTGTGAGAGTGAGAAAAAGACAATTCACTGATGTTTGCAATGACCTTTGCACAAATAACTCCGCGTTCCTGTCAAAGTCACAGGTTACCAGGTGGTTCCAGAACATCAAACAAGCCTGGGCACAGATTTCACACAAGTATGAATTTGTGCCGATCATTCGCTACGTAGATGCTCCAGGTGGTTCCATTCAGATCGGGGAAGAAGATAAGCTTCAATATAAACCCTGTAGTTCAATACTATTGCTCATTTCTTCATCCCTTCTTGCGCCCCAAACAATTTGGATACATTCTGGGCCCTGTCCAACTACGAAGATCGTCTTTTGGAGCACATCTCTAAACTTCTGACTGAACACTCGTGCCACAGTCAAACCCTAGAAATTGCACTCTCAGGAGGCAGACCGCACTCTCAGGAAGTAGTGCACTCAAGGATTTTCATTTCAAAACAGCACTGATTCATCTACTTTTGACAGGAGACCCTTCGCAGTGGAAACCCCATTATGTGGCCTGTCGGCTACGAGCTTTACTCTACTTCATGGAGAGGAGCCTTGAGAAAAAGCTGCTGCCCCATGCTCTCATTGGGAACCCTTTACCTCAGAAGGGTGTTCAACTCCCTGCTGAGTTTACTGGAGCAAAGAAAGTGAATCTCTTCCATCCCCTTGTGGCACACGACTGCATCTACAGAAATGCAGTGCTGCATTTCCAGGAAATGCTCAGCAATACACATGTGCTGATACACGATTATGTTGACAAGTGCATTGATCTTGATGGTTCTCTGTAAAGAAATTACATTTTGAAATCAAGAGTATAAATTACGATTCTAATCCCTTAACTTCAAAATGATGAGTGACAGCATTGTGCAACAGAATTATCAGGTGGAGATTTAACTAAAGCAAGATAAAAGATTCCTGTTGCAGCAGCAGTCAGACCAAATCTATATATGGATCAGGACATTGCAATTGTTATTTACACCAGACCCAGGCTGGCAAGTGGATGATAGATTCACTGGCAAGAGCTGTGTCTTTAAGACTTTCATGTTCAATGAATTGTGTTAAGTTATTCTACTGGATGTGTGTGAGACTCTACTTTTAGTTTGTATCAAGTAAGGTATGGTTTGTGTCTCAATCTGCTATTAAAAAAAACAAGTGCCAAAAAGACATTTAAGTTATCATTTCCAGATGATATTTTATTCAAGCCCCCCAAATGCTCCAGTCTGGAAGCTTGTCCATGTCAGGGTCGTCAGAGAATGTTTGAGCAGCAAAGGGCTTTGGAAGGACATCACCAACATGTTCACCCTTGCTGACCGTCCATGAAGGGCTGGAGATCATCTTAGCAAAAGCTTTGGGAGTAGGACATGAGAAATGCCAAATGTTAGTTTTGACTTAAGCCAACAGTTATTTTATGCTTCAAAAATGTCTGATTGAGAAAATTAAGCTACTATGGATTTGTGTCACCATTGCCCTGTTATGCAATATTCATTGAATTGAGTGAGTCAAGGAAGGTTATGTCAACTCACGCTTGTATGTGCCGGAACACTTGTAGTCACAGCAGGTGCACACAGAGTCAGGACCGTACAGCTCCTTCCAACTAAAAAAAATAAATATGTTATTCGATCGTGAAATACCATTTGCCACGGACAAAACAAAAGCAATAAAAGACCGTTCGTCCACTTAGTTTTATGGACATGGAGGTACACATTAACCCTCTGAGGTCTAGGGGTATTTTCTCCGATTTTACATACTTCTAGAAATACCTATTTCAAATGTGCAAGAAAATAAATTATACCAAAGTGTTTTATATGGAAATGTTCAGAACACATTAGACCTTTGTTTTCTGAGGTCTACTTATGTCCTAGACCATTGTGTATATAAATAATTTGCTTAACTGCTGAAAAATGTATTGCGATTTTTTAAAAACCTGGACATTTGTGAGAAAGAAGAACCTTAGTCATCCTGTCAAGTTGTTTTGGCTCTTGAAATTGCTTCTCCTAAGCCTTAGCTTAAAAAATGCAGTGGAAATTTTCGAAAACACAGTAGGGGAGTGCAAAACATGAATATAAAATTTGGTCCAGATGCTTTTTGGTAGAAATGTTGTCTCTACTTTAAAAAAAAAACATTAGGAAATTAGACTGAATGAAGACTTTGAACCACATATGATCCATGGGATGTACACTAAGAGGAAGCATCACAACATTTTTTAAACAAACCATTAAGTAACTATAAAAACAAAAATAACAAACTACTTTCACACTATGTATATACTATATGCACTATTTACAAGCTAAGTGGTAGCTGAGGAGCTTCTGGGTCTTGCTTCTCAGTGTTTTCTAAGCCTCTAAGGGACTGACAGTATCACAAGAACATTCCCTGGAAACAGGAGGACCTCTAGTTTGAGATGACGTTCATTTTATTTTTCAGCCATATCTTCAGGAAGATATTAATAAAGATATGCTCGCACGCCGGTACGTGAATAGACCTCAGAGGGTTAAACATTTAATCCTGCTGGAGACTTCAAAAAAGCAAGCTGCCACCATCGGTGATCGTTTAAACTGTAGCCCTAGTCAACTCACCTTGAGGTAGTTGCATCATAATTGCAAGCCTTTAAACTGGGAGTTGGAGTAGGGTCCCCCACAAAGACCTCACAGTGCAAGTAGAGATTCTGAAAGATATTTGGTTGCAATTTTAGCACACATTCTGTTTGACAGCAAAGAGCCCTCTTCCACATGCTTTTGGCATTACCTGAGATGATGAAGCCCAGTCCCTGAAAATCATGGAGCCCACACTGATTTTCTGGACCAGCAATGAGGCATCAGGGTGGAACATCGACTGTTGAGTCACCTTGCCATCAAGCATGCATCTGCAAATCAACAAGATTAAAAAAACAAAATTAATACACAACACCAACCAGGTGGCATGTCCACTGTATGCTGATATCATTTTAAATCTTACCCTTGGTTGTCAATTATTGTATATTTAGGTGTCGAGTGAGGGTTAGGAGAGGCTGTGATGAAACACTTGTTGATGTAGGTTCTCTGATGTTCAGTAGCTGCAGTGCCAGTGGGTTGCCTGGCCACAAAGTACATTGGCTGGCCCAAGGTGTAAGTTTTGGCAATTGGGATGTCGATTACTGATGGAATAGAGAGACAGTGGACAATTTTAAAGAAATTAAGAGGGCCATCGCTCATGGTCACCATTTAGTGCCTGGGTTGCAATAAAATGCACAAGGAGATATTTAATTTCTGCCCGATGGGTCTGAATGCAGTGAGGAATTACTTCTATTGAACATTTTAGTATACTTCCAAAATACAAAAAAAAAAAAAAAAAAAAAAAAACTGCTACGGTGGCATGAAAATCATACAAACAAACAGCTGGAGTCATTTGAGGCAACCTTCAAATGTTGGTGTTGATACAGGTGTTAGTAAAGATGATCTGAAAGTACCAACGTTCTCCTTGTCCCTCGAAGCACATTTGACTTGCCTGTTTAGGTGAACCAATTTATAGCACCTCTAGATTACCCTGCTCCCATCTACATTTTAAGCTGCCATTTCCCACCATGTTAGTTGACTTCACAACATGTCACTAATTCTGTCTGACGAAAATGTAGACCAAGTAGCACATTTCTAGGTTGCCGGGTTTAGTCTAGACATTCTTGTGCATTTGAAGGCCTGCTCTTTTTTTGCGACCAATTTAAGCAAGCCGGCCACTTGATCAGAAAGCGTTGCACGTTTACATGAATGCCCGCATGTGTGAACATAATCAATTGACATTTATAAAGAGGGAGCATACCTTGACCAAGATCATCATCACTTTTGGGTGCAAGTGCTTTGAAAACAGTTCCTCCTTGTAGTTCCGGATAGAAGCCAACTTTATAGGAGTGATGGAACCTGCAACAGACAAGTGAAAACTGACATCAAGACAAGTCAGCAGGCAAAGGGTTGCTGAAATCCAAATTCTAATGTTACAAAATGTGTAATCTTGACTTTAAAATCTCTTTACGGGAATACATTGAATAACCCATCACTCAAATTCCTACACAATCCCACCAAAACAGAAACTAAAAATGCTTACTTGAAATAGTTACACTGCAGGAGAATGTCGAATGGCATCTCCCTTAAAATGTGACTGGACGGCTGGTAGTGGAGGATAGTGCCCAAGGTCACAACAGATGGATGAACCTAGAATAGAATCATTTTGGGAGTCAATATTAAACACAATAGTTATGGAAAATTTAAGATAAAGAAATGGACCAGTACAAACCTCCACTTTGTAGCCACAGTCAGTAAACAAATAGTACTTAAAGTTGAAATGGGTGCTGGTATGTTCGTTAATTGGACATTTGCCCAGTCTCAAATCTTTGTATGCATCCAAAGTCTTAAAGAAGTCTTTCCTGATTCCTACAATTAGTCCATCATTAAAGCACTGGAGTTCAACCACACCTGTTGGTGGTGAAGTTTGACTAGTAATGGAATGAGCCCCGAGTAACATTTCCTTGACCGCGTGAGGGACCTGTCTTGCATTCTTATCTGGCTTGAAAACTTCTCTCTGTACTTTTTCGTCTGAGACAACCACATACTTAGGAAGCAAATGACTACTAGAAGCTTTGGGTGCACGGGCGGGCTCCTTTTCGAAACCTGCCTTCTCCATTCCACCCCATGTGAATTCTCGTTTTAGCAGATCCTTCTTTGTTGCTCCACTGTCATGCAGAAAACTACAGGCAGTACAAAACTGCAAAAGTATGAGCCCAGCACAAAACAGTCCCATGTTCACTCCAGAAGCTGCTCTCCGACTTATCCTTTGGCTGAACAGATAAAGTATGAAAGCCATCTTCTTCTTCTTCTTCTTCTTTTTGGGTTTTTTTTGGCGGACGGCAACCAGCTTCAGGTCGCATTACCGCCACCTACTATGTTGGAGTGTGAACCGGAGTTAACTACCCCTCTAACTAAATTCTCCCCATCAATCCTGTCACCCTCAAATATTTAAATAATTTCCCTACCCCCTCTTCAAATAAACTTTTTAAACTAAACTCCCCAATTCCCATTTCCCTTAGTTCCCCTTTTAATGTTTCCCGTACTTGTGTGTATTCCCTGCAATCCATAATGACGTGCCTGACTGACTCCTCTTGGTCTAAGCAGCTTCCACACCTACCTGTAGGGTGTTTATTAATTAGATGCAGTGTCTTGTTTAACCCAGTATGCCCTACCCTCAATCTTGTTAAAATTTTCTCCTCTTTAGCACTCCTTTTAGTAATTTTCCTTATATTCACCTTATCCTGAATTGAATAAAGGTGCCTTCCTGTCACTTCTGTATCCCATTCACGTTGCCATTCTTTTATAACGTTTCTCTTAATTATATCCCTTATTTCTGATTTGCTAAATGAAATGCCCATTATGTTGCCCTGCTTCAATGACTGTTTTGCCAACGAATCCGCTATTTCATTCCCTTTAATCCCTCTGTGAGCTGGAATCCACAGAAATGCTATTATTACCCCCCTCTTCTTTAACTCTAATCAATGTTTCATATATTTCATGCACAATATCTTGTCTGCTGTTGGAATGACATGCTTGCAACGATACCAACGCAGAACTTGAATCTGAACATATTAGAAACTTCCCTACGTTTTCCTGCTCTATCCTTTGTAGTGCTATCAGAATACCCAACAACTCCACTGTGTAAACTGATAAATGATGTGATGTTCTCCTATTGACCGAAATTTGTACTGATGGAATAGTGAATGCAAACCCTGTACTCCCTGTATCTGGATCTTTTGACCCGTCTGTATATACTGGTGCATATGCTTGATACTGCATTTGGATCCTATTCTCCACTAACTCACCTATATTTCCAGAAAAGGTATGGATTTTCTCCAACAAACTTAAATCAATTGTGACAGATGGGAATAACCAAGGTGGTGTTCTTGAAATTGCTACTGAAGGACTGAATGATTTCTGATGTACCCCAAAATCCATAGCCACTTTCTCACTGGTCCATGCAAAACACAGTTGCTTAGCCCTGTCCCTCTCCCAGCATGGCTGCAGTACCTTTTTAGTTGGGTGTCTGTCCTCACTATGCCCTTGAAGGTTTGTCCAGTAGTTAGCTCTCAGCTGCTTCCTTCTAATGTGCAGCGGCATCTCCCCCATCTCTACCTGGAGAGCAGACACAGGGGTTGTTCTATATGCACCACAGCACAGCCTTAAGGCCTGAGTTTGAATCACCTCCAATTTCTTTAATGAGGTTTTTGATGCTGACCCATACGCTATACACCCATATTCTAAAACAGATCTAATCAAAGCTATATAAATATTTCTAATAGCAGACCTGCTTGCCCCCCATTCTGACCCTGTTAAGCACCTCATTACATTCAAAATCTTTTTACATTTAGTACTTATCTTATCAATATGATCATTCCATGTTAATTTAGCATCAAACCACATACCTAAAAACTTAAAGACCTTCACCTGTTCTATAACCTGTCCATACATTTTGATCTGTTTATTAACCCCTCTTTTCCTGGTGAACATTACTGTTCTTGTTTTTTCCACTGAAAATTTGAACCCCCATGAATATGACCACTTTTCAACCATATTAACTGCCTCTTGTATTTTCCCTATAATGTGATTAGTATTTCTTCCCCTTTTCCACAATGCCCCGTCATCAGCAAACAACGACCGTTCAATATCATCCTGAACTAGAGAAAAAACATCATTTATCATTATCAAGAAGAGTATTGGACTAATTATACTACCCTGCGGAGTACCATTCTCTATTTTATACTCCCTTGATAAGACTGATCCAATTCTAACCTGTATACTCCTATCAAATAAAAAACCCTTAATCCAATTATATGTTCTACCCCCTATTCCTATGTTATTTAATTTAATCATCAACCCCTCCTTCCAAACCATATCATACGCCTTCTCTACATCAAAGAAAACTGCCATCACAGACTCCTTATTAATTTGCGCTTTCCTAATGTCAGTCTCTAAACACACTACAGGATCCATTGTTCCTCTACCCCTCCTGAAACCACTCTGATTCGGTGAAATAACCCCTCTGCTTTCTACATAAAATGACAGCCTCTCTGTAACCATTCTTTCCATTATTTTGCCAATATTCGATGTCAATGCTATTGGTCTGTAGTTACTTGGATTTGATGCATCCTTTCCTGGCTTCCTGATTGGAATTATCACTGCTTCTTTCCAGCTCTCTGGTAACTTTCCCTCTTCCCAAATTTTATTATAGAAGCCTAACAACTTCCCGTATGCTAAGACCCCTAACTGTTTTAGCATAATGTAACAAATTTCATCCTTCCCAGGGGAAGTTTGTCCTGTTTTCCCTATAGCCCTCTTCATTTCCTCCAATGTAAAAGGAGCATCCATAGTAGTATTAAAATCAGTTCTCCTTTCAAGCGCTCCAGGGTGATCTACAGTGGTCTTTGTTCTTTCTCTCTTACCCTTCTCCGTTAAATTTTCAGAGCTATGGATCTTAATAAGTGCCTTTGCTATCATCTCCGCCTTTCCCCCATCATCTACTGCTATATTTTCCCCCACTTTCAGTACTGGATATTGCCACCCCCTTCTAATTCCTCTCATACTTTTAATCATGTTCCACACATCTCCCACTGGTGTAGTTCTACCAATTTTATTACAAAAGGTACGCCAGCTCTGCCTCTTTGCATTGCGTATACATTTCCTTACCCTTGCCTGCATTTGCTTGTAATTAAGTAAATTATGAAAATTATGAGTTCTTTTTAGCAACCTGAGAGCTTTATTCCTTTCCTTTACCACTTTACTGCACTCCTCTGTCCACCAGGGAACCGCCTTTTTCTTCATTCTTCCTTTACTTTTAGAAATGGCCTGGCCAGCAGCTTTTAATATTGTTAACCTGAGGTTCCTATCTATCTCTTCAATACCTTTGCTTAAATCTATTTTGTTACTTTCTTTTTCACATATATATTTGAACATATCCCACTTAGCACTATTAAATACCCATTTACCCAATACTTCACCTTGATTCTTACCTCTTTGCAATAATACTTTACATAATATCGGAAAATGATCACTATTGTAGTATCCTCTACCACATCCCATTCACATATTCCTGCTAAACTCCTAGACACAATAGTTAAATCTAATACTGAAGTGTTACCTGTGTGCACATCTAATCTAGTCCCTCTACCATCATTTAAACAAATCATATTCTTTCCCTCTAGCAATTCTTCAATTATCTCCCCATTACCATCTGTTCTTATTCCTCCCCATAACGTACTATGTGCATTAAAATCCCCACACACCATCACCCTATTGCCATCCATACCTGCTATTTGACTTAACCTACCCACCTCCAAAGCTTTACAAGGATTATAATAATTAATTATACCAACCTCCCCCTCACCTGTCCATATTTCTACAGCTACATATTCTTGCTCATTTCCCACCCCTACCTCTCTAAATGAAACCCCTTCTCTAATAAATGTGGCACACCCTCCCCCTACTCCATTCCTCCTATCACACCTAACCGATGCATATCCCACTATTCTGAAATCTAATTGCGGCCTTAACCACGTTTCCTGTACACAAATTACATCTGGTTTACTTGGTAACTCCTCCAGATACTTTTTAAATTCTTGTCCATTAGCCAGCAAACTTCGAGCATTCCATTGCAGCAAGAAGACCATTTACTATTCCTATCCACACCCTGCTTGTTCCTGACTTGCTTGCCCGCTGAGATCATTCCTCACCTCCTCCCATGTTAACCCAGTAATATCTAGGTGCTGAACTGCTGCTTTGACAATGATTTGTATCCTCTCTGTCTTGGATTTTACCTCCATTGTAGCATTGACTACCCCTGCTATGAACGTAACTAGCTTTTTTAAGTCAACAACCACCCTCCCCTCCTTTCCTTGCCCTGTTTCATTTGCAGCCCTATCCTGATTACCTTCCCTGCTTCTCTCCTGGTGTTCTGTACTGCTTCTCTCAGCCATTCCTTCTCTCTGCCTCACCACCTTCACTGCTTCTGCGTATGTGATTTTATTTTTAACTCTAATTTGTTGTATCTCCATCTCTCTCTTCATAACTTCACATCCACCAAATGCTACACTATGATTTCCCCCACAGCTACAACATTTTGGCTGCTCCTGTTTACACTGGTCATATTCATGATCCCCCCCACAATTAGCACACCTCCTCCTCCCTTTACATGCTGTGGCTATGTGGCCAAATTTTTGACATTTGTAGCACCTCATTGGCTTTGGGACGTACTCTCTAATATTGTAGCTCACATAACCTAAAGTTACATTCTTTGGTAGCGTTTCTTCTTCAAAATCTAGCACGACACCCTCACTGTCTTTCCTCTCCCCGTCTCGAGTAATCAGGATTCGACGGGCCGCTTTCAAAGTTCCTCCTCTAAGATTTGACTTGATTTCTTCCATAGAGACTCCCACTGGCACCCCCCAAATCACTCCTTTACTCCACTTACTCCCTCCTTCAACACGGCTTGAATCCACTACTTTAACCTTACCTATCTCTTTCACCCTACCAGCTCGTAGTAATTGTTCCTCAGTTTTACATATTATCATTAAGTTTCCATCCCTTAAAACTTTTGCAATATGTATGTCTCCAATCTGGTTTTTTAATATGGTTGTGAGTTTTACTGGACTCATTGAGGCAACTCCTCCTTCCTCTCTAAACCTCAATATAACTTTAAACTCCGCCGGCATAGACCTCCCTCCCCGGGGTCTCTCCTCCATTTCTCTCTCTCCTGGCCTCCAGCACTCTTCACTTTTTTTGAGCTAGTCCCAGCAGAATCCTCTCCTCTTTTAACCTTCTTAATTACGTTAACTTGGGCTGTCTCCATGTTATCGCTATCAGACTCTCCTATATCCGTATCTCCCCACTCCGGTCCATTCACAACATATGTGATATGCCTATCCGCCGCCACTTTCTTCAATTCACTGGTTTTCTTCATCCTTTTAAGTTCTTCACGAATCCCACCTACGCCTTTCCAACATCCCTTTATACCAGGATGATCTATGACACTAGTACTTCTTTGGTCACTTTGCAAAGGTTTCACCATACAACACCGGTAAGATTTCCTAAGGACACGTCACTCTCGCTCCGCGACTCGTCCTCTCCGTCAGCAAACGGTTGCTATGAAAGCCATGTTGCACCTGGGACCTTTTGTATCCTGCAGCCAGGACAAAAGCCCATAGCTGCTGCAAATGCCAATCAAGAACAACCAGCTGCTGCAAATGCCAATCAAGAACAACCAATGAGAGGTGCTCAATAGTAATCCCCCCTAAATTGTCTCTTGTTGTGTCATACACAAACAATAACACTCAAATACAGAAAAGTGCAAATGGCTTAGTTCTCTTGCCAAAACTGTTTTGAATAATTATTCCCGAAGCAGATTGGTATGTTCTTATTTTCTACTAGGCCTACTGATAAACCTAAAAGAGTCTTAATGTAGGCTAACTTTCAAAATAAAAAGATTAATTAAATCCAAAAAGATAGGGTAGATTTAAAAAAGTGAAAACTAAATTCGCCCAATGAAATAGGAAAATTGACAATAAGTTTAACTTTTGTTTTGTGTTAATTTTCCTAACAATTTATTACATTTAGGATTTTTAATTTTTTTTTTTTTTTTTAACCACACCCGGATGGGACGCAACTAATGACGTCAATACAAGGAAGTTCCAACACGGTCCACTCGGCTACATGTTGTGCCTTGAAGCTGAATATCCCTCGTTAGCTTTTTTATTTTT
>JAOPFK010000504.1:0-7500 GCA_026122265.1 Ammodytes dubius
TTAAAATGAAACTATACTATAACAACCTGATGGTCGTGGATAACATCATCTTGAAAATGTTAAGAACGAATCCATGTAGGCTACACTTCTGAACAGTAAAGATAATAGTTCACTCCAATGGAATGTCTCCATTTCGACAGTCAAGACAAGTTTCACAGCTTTTTAAACATGTTTCAGAGGTTGTCTGTACATTCGGGAACATCATGTCAAATTAAGAAAAACTTCGATGTATTTCTGCCCAAAAACGCATCAGCTAATGGGACATTCAGCATTCAAAGTGGTAAATAAACAATGCGCAGATTCGATCGCCAATTCGATCAACTTACCTTAATATTCCTTTCGACCTCTCACATCCATGCCTGTTTCGGCTGTCTCTTGAAATAACCCAGGGTGTACCTTTCCAGCGCACTCATGGTCCCTCCCGATGCGTCACGTCTTTCACCTGCGCTTTACTTTACCTGAGGACTCTCCTACCGTAATGACCTATGCAGTGCGCAGATAGATAGATAGATAGATAGATAGATAGATAGATAGATAGATAGATAGATAGATAGATAGATAGATAGATAGATAGATAGATAGATAGATAGATAGATAGATAGATAGATAGATAGATAGATAGATAGATAGATAGTGTGGTGGAATTGATTATTACAGTCATAATAATTAAGTGTTTATATAGACTAATGCCATCTTGAATCTAAATATTTGTAAGTTAATCAACGAAAGTTCTGACCTGACCTTATGGTGAAGGTTCTGACCGTATGGTGAAGGTTGTTATGTACTGATTATGTTCTGAGATACTCAAACTCCGTACGGAAATGTATGTTTTAACTGAGATGGCTCCGGAGAACTGTGTCTGCAAGATAACTAACAACATATCTGGCAGAGGAGAATCTTGTACGTAGGCTGGAATGTTCGTGCGTAATTAGATTTTGCTATAACTTCTCTGTCTGACTGCCTCTCGGTGGTCATTTCACACAATCCCATTGTTGCATTGTTGTCTTGACCCATGTTTGCAAACATTAAAGATCTGTTCTATTTTTATATTTAAACATTGTGTCACCTCGTATTAATTGACTAATTTCTCATCTTTTAAAGGTTGATATTTCAATTCCATGACAATTTGGGGGCTCTTGTCCGGGATGTCTAACTCGAGGATTTCCTGAAGCACCCTCTGACAGGTTAACTGTGCACAGCCGGAGACTGGGTCCCGGAGCCTAAACCTCTCCCCACGGAGGACCGTAACTGACCTCAGGAGATGCAGGTTGGCGCCTAAATCAGATGTGCTTCAGGGGATCTCCCGATACGGCATCCAAGAACTCAAAAAGACTAAAAAGGTGAGAACACAATGTTTGATTAAAGTTTAAAGGCCAGGGGTCAATAAACTATAAACTATAAAAGTAAGCTTAGGGTATGTTGGACGACTAGCTTTAGTTACAAGTTGGTTTAGGACAATGGCTTGATAGCTGAACTAAAGGCCAGGGGCCAAAGACCAGGGGTCAAACTCGCATTAGCTGACGAGCTTTTCGAGGAATAAAATAGATTTAACCGGGTTAAACTATTTTATTGTGGTCCGGGACCACGAAAGATATCTTCACTGTCAGGGACAGATACTGGCCAGGGGCCTAAGCTCGAGAAATAGGATAGATTTAACTAAGTTAAACTATTTTATCTAGCGCCAGGGGCACTAGGGTCAGGGACCAAACTCGAGGAATAGGATAGATTTAACCGGGTTAAATCTATTCTATCTAGTGCCGGGCACTAGGTGGTCCGGGACCACGAAAGATATCTTGTGCCTGGGGCACCACTGTCAGGGACAGATACTGGCCAGGGGCCTAAGCTCGAGAAATAGGATAGATTTAACTAAGTTTAAACTATTTTATAGTGGTCAGGGACCACAAAGATATCTTAACTGTCAGGGACAGCGCGCAGGATCCATAAAAAATATTTGGCAAAAATAGACCTAAAATAAAGAACGTTCTAAAATAGTTAAAATATTCTCAAGTACTAATTGTGTGTGGTTTATTTAAGGTCTCTGTGTCTTCTGTTGGATCTGTCCTCCACTGCATTCTCTAAAATTCAATATTATTGTAAAAGGGGAACAGTCTGTTTAAACAAAAGGAGTTGGAAGTTGAATTTGACAGTTGTGCAAGGAATGTGTGATAAGGGTGGAGACTCACTATACAGGTGCATTGGTAAATTTATGGGAGGAATATGGTCTTTCCAGGAAATGTGAGCTTTAGTCTCATTAAGATAGAAAAGCTAAGTTAGCAATTATTTAAATTTTAGAGAATAAAAGCTTTTTTTGTCAGGCCTTTGTTGCAAAGTGAACAGAGACAGTGATTAGCTTAAAGGTAAAATAACTTTAACCAAAGTGTGCTAAGCTCCTCACAGGACAATTATCCCAGACCTGGACTCTCGTCTCTGGCCAAGCAGAATCTCCTCTCTCACACCTCCGGTTGCAGACCAAAACCAGCTCAACGAACTAAAGCTGTATCCACATCTACACCTGAATCCAGCCCTGCATCTGCCAGATGAGTATTTTCCAACAACTACCTTATTCCATTTTAAATGGAGTCCAGTTCAATGTGACTGTCCTAAAGAAGAGATCCTTTTATGATAGAACTAATGTGAACTCTGTGACAAGGACAACCTCTGTATGGCCCAGCTGAAGGCCTATGGACACATGGAAAATGCAGACGAAGAGGACCAGAGGCAGAGACAGAGCCAGCAGATGTGGCTAAAACACCAGGAACAACAACATGGCTGATTCTGTGTTGGGACAACTTGCACTGGGCAGGCAATGTCCTGAACAACATCCAGAGAATGGACTGCAGTTGCAGTCCTAGGGGCGAGAGGCAGTGAGAGAGTGGGAGACTGACTGGACGGAGGGGAGAGACAGAGAGGGGTCCACAGGAGGGTGAGGTGCACCAAACATGCAGTGACTCTCACTGTCCAGTAATATTATTATTATTAAATGCTTAATTCCCCCATCTGAATTGTCTACATCAGAATTGTTAGTGTCACGCTAGGTGATTACATTTTTGGCTAATTATGGTATAACCTATCTAATTTGGTTTGATAGACAACTGAGTATTGTACTGTATCCAAGGTCTCCATGTTTACATTCCTATCTTTGCAGGTGAAAACTCCACAAGGACATTTACCCAAAACACGGCTATAGGCCGAGCAAGTGACTGCAGTGACTAAAGTAGTGTTGGTTTAACCACGAGAGCATGTTTCCTTTATACACACACAATTACGAAACAATTATTTAATGATAGAAAAGTACTTCTAATATCGCGCTATAGCATCGTTTGTGAGCAGAATTTTCTAAAAAATAACAGTGTGTAAGACGGGATGTTATTATTCCCAAGCCACACAGATTTCCAAAAAGGGATAATCATTTTTAAATGACTTCAGAATTTTCAAAATTAGTTAAGCCTCTGCAGAGCAAACTTTATATATGATCATGGACTGACTGATGACTAAGACTGACTGTTTAATTATTTTACAACCTTTTCCTAATTCACTGCGTTCTCCTTACAGACAGAAAAAGGCAATAGATAAGTCTTTTCTCCCTCTCAACAGAGCTGATAAGAGCTCAGGAGAATGTTTCCCAAAACAACGTTTGTTTCTTGACAAGAAGGGCAACCCGTGTTTTGACCAAATTTAGTTTATCTTACACAATAAATGTGACCTAGGTAAAACTTTGAGAACATACGAACAATATGTCGAGTTTCTGAAGAACTTAAAGAATTGATTAATTGATGTGCCTATTGTTTCCTCATACCCAAAAGTAACTCAGAAGATAGAAGAAGCTAAAATACAACATGTAAGTAGAAATAAAGAGGATTAATTACTTTTCATAGCAGCTGCAGTTCAAGCACTAAGGGAGATAGACTTGCATGCAGCAGGAGGGTCAGGGATCAAAGAGGGAGGAGTGAGTGCGATAGAACCAAAGTACATCAGCCGGCAGAGCAAGGCACACACTTCCCCACACTACTCACAAAACAATAACTTCAGAAACAATTGGAGAAAAGGACAGTGTAACTTCTGCGGGAAAAAATGGTCAGACCATACCAATTTATGGTCAGACCATACCAATTTAATTCAAGCAGCTACAATTAAACTTTCTTCTTCCCCTATTGAAGACCCACTAATGCCAGTAGAAATAAATGGGTCCACAGTGTCTATTTTGGTTGATAATACCCCTTCAAAGAGTATATGCTGTTTGATGTTGAAATTGAACACTCTTATTTGCAGTGATAATATAAGACAGCTGTGAGATATGACTAGCAAGATGTTACCACCAGAGTCAGAATTGATTATCTTTGTTGAATGTTGACTTTAGTTTTTGATTTTGTAAATCCAAAAGTTAAAACGTAAATTGCAGAAATAAATTGTTGTGCAAATTAGCTGTAATGTTGAGATCTATTATATTTTCAAATGCACATGATTAGTGAGAGTAGCAAGGAACATTTACTTTATGATTCTACAATATGTGTTTTATCAGTTAAATAGTCTCACACACAGGAGAGAGTAACTCATTCTAAGGTTTCTTTCTACATGCAGTCACAGACGGCAGTGAGTAAAAACAATAGATAAGGTGGCAGACCTTGAGAGCAGCCATAGCAGCCTCTCAAACAGACAAGCACACGAGCTACATCTGAGTAAACACATTTCGCCACAAAATATATTTATATCAAAGAAGCTACCTTTTCAAGTTCACTTCAGATTATTTTCAGAAAGTTCTTGAGTCCAGCCATTAATGCACCACAAAGTCATGGTTTAGGTTCGACAGTGTTGTCTTTTTAATTTGCATCCAGAGAGCCAGTATCTGTTTGCATTTAGAGCTTAAGGTAAACAAATTAAGAATGAAATCATGTCTCTGGTTAGTGGAAAACTTGACCCATTACAGTTTGCTTATCAAACTGGAAAAAGTGTAGATGATGCAAAGCTCTTTATTATAGATACAATGTATAAACATTTAGAAAAGCCTGGATCTCATGTTAGACTGTTATTTGCAGACTTTTCTTCTGCTTTTAATAAGATGCAGCCGCATATTTTAATTGAGAGACTAGCTGCAGAGTTTGAGTTACCCCATCAGATTCTGCTGTTGCTTTAAATTTCTAGAATAGAAATGAATTATTTACAAATAGCACCAATTTGTTTTAACTAGGCTTCAAAAAACTATTTTAAACTATTGTTTAAAGTATGTAGTGTGTCCCTAACAGTGTTAACATTGGATTCCTTTCAGAGAGAGAGAGAAAGGGAGTGTGTGTGTATGAGTGAGTGTGTGTGCTGGTGTGGTTGAGTGACCATGGGACACCAACATTGAGTGCCTGTGTGTGTGTATGTCCGAGAGAGAGCGTGAAAGGACGAACGTGCACGTGTGTCTGATTGCGTTTGACAGCCTGCATGTTTTTGTGAGAGAAGGAACGGAAAGCGTGCTAGTGTGTGTGTGTGTGTGTGTGACTGACTGCATGCATGTGTGTGAGAGGAAGGGGAGATTGATAATCACTCTTTCAACAGGTAGAGCATCCGACCGCCAGAAGACAGAAGTTCTACATTGATAAAATGTTTAAATTTGATTAAATCCTGCGACCTAAAGCCACCATAGCGATACACAATAATACCCATTGTATTGTTTTTTTTTCTTTAGCTCACTTCACCTTTTATCTGGTTAAAATGTGTTCACACATTTGTTTAGAAAACTTTGATCTAAAATATGATGATTTTGTTTTAGTTTTCCCTTTTGATTTTAACAGGTACTGGTACACAACAGGCTTCAATACTTACTCACAGAGTTTTTTTGTTCAAAGTGCCTAAATTTGTCTCAGGAACAATGGTTGCAGGACAGGCTAGGCCCATGGGGAGCAGTTGCCCTTCAAGTTCTTTTTCCATTCCTAATCATGTTTGGTGCCTTCTTGTGTCTCTGTACTTGTACCCTTACCTGCATGAGAGCCTTGCTACACAGATGGATAGCCAGTGTGGTTGGAGGAAAGGTGGAGCAATATGCTCTCCTCCGTTCTCCCAGACGAGAATCCTTTGATCCCTGGGATGTGGCCGACTCACTCCCAGACATTGAGCAGCTGCACTTCTTGACCGAAGGAAGCTCGGAGGCCTCCACTCTACCAAATGTGCATGCTTCAAGCCTAGGGTTGAGGCAGACCCACGACTACAGGACTAAAGAAATCCCGGAAGGATGACAACAAGGGCACACGGTAAAGGTGTCCGCCCCTACGAAGGGTCATGTTCTAGAACCTCTGACCCAGGTACGTATACCCACAGGTAGCATGCTGACTCCCGAGCCCGAAGAAACATCCTGCCATGTGGGTGTTCCTCTGCATCCCATGATGAGAATGGCTACAATGAAAATAATGACACCTGAACACCAGGCCTTTGATTTATGCTAACCTTTAATTATATCCTGCAACTTAACATACCCTTACGGTATATTAATCTACATTTAATAGTTAACATTAATTCTTTCTTACAACATTTTATTTAGTTTTGTTTAGAATTATACTGTCATATACAGTGTTGGGAATAACGCCGTTTAAAAGAACGGCGTTACGTAACGCCGTTCTTTTTTCAGTAACGGGGTAATCTAACTAATTACTTTTTCCGCCGTTACACCGCCGTTATCGTTACTGAACGTTAAATGCGGTGCGTTACTATGAATTGATTGAATAAACTGTGTAATCCGAACGCACCCCTGGCTCCATACTACACAAACTGCTAGTGAGGAGACCGGTGTGTGGATGACATTATAACTGTCAGTTAGCGCCGTCACGTCAGTCAGCCGGAGCGCCTGTTTACTGAAGTTTCTTTTTCTTTCTCTCTCTGTTGTGTGAGCGTTGGCGCAGTAACCACCTATCAATCCACGGTTGAAACGTGCTCTCCCTGAATTTGTTTGCATCGCCCTTGTGAGTAGGCTAAATGCATTGAGTTTCCCGATCTCTATAAATTATAATTTATGCACGCTATTAAACGGCCGCGATTCGCCGGTTGCAACAGCTGTTTAGCGTGTCATCACGAGCCGAATATTGCTATTGTTCTTTTCCTGGGATCTGTATGCTGCTGTGCTGTGCATGTTAAAGAAGGAAATAAACAGCGGATAAATCCTTACTCCTCCTCTCATCGTCTCATGCTTCATAGTCTGACGTTTTTGGCCTGAAGTGGTGTTTTAGCCGACACCCCTGAAGTGAATCCAGTGATATAGCAGATCAGCACGGTACATTCAGCAGTTTCCTCTACTACTTTTGTTGAGAACAAAATACTGCAGGTGCAGGATAAACCTCTTGCTGTCTGTTGATGTGCAATAAGTATTGAAGGTTATGTACTGTAGCCTACAAGTAGGCCTACCTGTCTGTTCTACTCATTTCAACTGACTTGTGAAAACTGCTCAGAAAAATCAAAATTTTGACATATAGCAACTTTTTTTTTACAGTAGGCTAACGCAAATAGTTACTTTCCCTTGTAACTAGTTAC
>JAOPFK010000504.1:12500-17080 GCA_026122265.1 Ammodytes dubius
AGATTTCTGGGGTGAAAAGAGCCATCCTTTTTTTTTTACACAGTGTCATCCTGAAACCCAAGCTGTCAGAAAAAGAGAAAGGAGTACAGTGAGTGTAATATGCACTGCAGCAGCTCGTGGCTGACAAAGACACCAAAGATAAACTGAAACTGTAATTGGAAAGGAGGGGAACCACCGAGAAATGCAACAAAAAATGTGATTACCTTTACACGTTGCACACAAAGCCCAATGTCAAGCTGTCACAGGCACTGATGGATTCCATATAATTGTTTCATCAAATAAAATGATATTTGTTCAGTGCGTTTAAACTCACCCAGTAACAAAAATAGAACAATTGCTCAAATCTCTGCTTTTAACAACCTTCAGTGTAAGCTTGTGCGACATTGGCAAGTTTATTCTTTGTTGAAAAGATCCATTTAAGTGGATGAGTCAGCTCATTGCATGCTTATATTAGAAAGTATAGGAGCTCTCAGGTCACATTCCTTGAGGGTAAAAAGAGGCAGTCTGGCAGATAATGCACTGAAAAGGATTTTAAGCTAAATCAATTAGCCTGTCTTTGTGTAAAAACTTCCCAGAATCACTTGTGCGATAAAGTGGGACCCTGCATAGCAGGCGGAGGTGAGAGGCGAGGCAGTTGATTCATTACCTTTTATCTACGCACAAGATGAAGTTTTAACTGCTGTCGGGACGCTTGAGCTATGATTAGACTAAGTGACTGTGTGTGTGTGTGTGTGTGTGTGTGTGTGTGTGTGTGTGTGTGTGTGTATTGCAGTGTGTGTGTGTGTGTGTGTGTGTGTGTGTGTGTGTGTGTGTTGGGGCAGTGTGTGATTGTGTTTGTGTTTATGGTGCTTTTTTGGGCACCATCAGCAACTGTCCGATCGCTAAATGATACAGAAACAAGACTTAATAATACTAACGCTATGTTTATAGTGACAATACTAACTTGCTAATGTTTAGGGGAGCATGTCTATGTTCCCACAGCTATAGGTTCCCATATCCATATGTTCCCACAACCCTATGTTGTGCATGTGTGTGTGTGTGTGTGTGTGTGTGTGTGTGTGTGTGTGTGTGTGTGTGTGTGTGTGTGTGTGTGTGTGTGTGTGTGTGTGTGTGTGTGTGTGCGTGTGTGTGTGTGTCAGACTCACTCCTTTTCTTACCTCTCCCTGTCCCCTTACCTAACCCTAACCACCCAGCCCTGATGCCTGAATCTTATCGCAACGTTCAGGTACATAGGGCTGTGGGAACATAGGGATGACCCCATGTTTAGAAGGTGTAATGTTTCCCATGTTAACACTTTAGTTTAGCATGCAAGTTTTGTATCCAAGACCATCTAAATAGAGACCAAGTCATGACCAAGACCATAGAGGTTGGATACCAAGACAAGAACTACACTTTTAGGATTTGAGTCCAAGTGAAAACCAAGAGCAAGGCAGGGAAGACTGAAGGCCAGGGCACGAGCAGTGTGAGTCCTACACTGCTAAGCCGTTAACTTTAACAAAAAGTTCTTACGAAGTTATTGGTTGCTTTTCATTTGAAGCAGGAGGTTTTACATCCAATGACAGTCATGATGTTAACAAATAAACCAGACCAAGCACAGGCAGTTAATAGATATCCCCCTTCCCAGCAGTTGTGGCCTATTGACCGGTCTTGAAATAGAATCCAGGTCCTCTTTGTCTGAGACCAAGAAGAGAGTAAAAATGCGTCCTTTTCCAAGACGAGATCAATACTTCCAAGAAGTTGTCTGGAGACTGGTCTACAGATGATGACTGATGAAGGAAACACAGTGTAGGCCTACAGCTGAGGCTCATTCATTCATTCATTTTGCAGGTATTTGATCATAAACTAAAATGTCTGAGAAATTAAAGCTTGAACTTGTGAAAATTGTTTCATTGTGTACATTTTTTATCGCACCTATTAAAAATGTAATTCCATAACATTAACCACTGTACGTAATTCAGGACTCCTCGCCCCCTCTGTGTTTGTCTGTGTCTGTGTCTGTGTCTGTGTCTGTGTCTGTGTCTGTGTCGGTGTCAGCTATCTGCTGGTCGCGTGTTCATTTTGTAAGGGGCAACATCCAATGACGAGGTTGAGTAAGGACATAATTTATTTTCTAATATAATGCTGAATTTGGTCGCACACTCACTTAGGGATCTGAAGCAGACCAAAGAGGGTTTATGACTTGCTGGAAATAAAGCTGTCTGTAGTGGCTATTATTCTCCCAGAATAGAAAGTGTGTGCAAAAAGGTAGCGGTGCATATTGATACAAGAGCATTGATAAAAGTTCATGAAACCCTTTCAATAAAAAAAACAAGCTTTGGTGTTATCTTCTCCTATATCATGACCTGACATTGAATAAATAAAGAGCAAAAAGTGCAGCATAAGGGCTGAAGGCACTAGGCACTGCAGAAATGAGACAGGGGCGACTACAGGA
This sequence comes from Ammodytes dubius, assembly GCA_026122265.1. Taxonomy (NCBI): domain Eukaryota; kingdom Metazoa; phylum Chordata; class Actinopteri; order Uranoscopiformes; family Ammodytidae; genus Ammodytes; species Ammodytes dubius. The sequence continues at coordinate 14,932 of JAOPFK010000504.1, forward strand.
ATTGTTCCTCTGTGACCTTCAGTCAACTTTAAACACATGGAAGGAAATTACAATCAGCCACTGGCCAAACTCCTGGCGTTGGGTGAAAAGAAGCCGACGAGAAATCATGAGACATTTTCTAAAATACTCCGGAGGCATACTCAGTATTCAACAGCTACAGTATACTTGACACTAGAGATGCACTACATTGACATCACTTTAGTTAATCTTTCTAATTTTAGCTTTAACTTTTGAACTCATTAATCTTAACTCAAAGTCACAGTACTTCTCAGTGGATTGACTTTGTACAGTTTCATAGAACTACTATGACATCATCTCCACAACCACAGAGCAAACTGCATCTCTACTGAAGATTGCAAGAATTGGTTTAAAGTTGCAGAAAATCTAATAGGTTGTCCCTTGAGTTAAAGGTGGGGTGAACGTTCTCCAGCTAACGTTTGGTGAATGTTTGTTTATGATTATGACTAACCACGGCAATATTTGACGCTCAAAGCGAGTGTAGAGGCTGGGCCATTCCCTAAAAGGTTGATCCACGTTCTGGGAGGCTGGTGTCTCTGAGACATGCAGCTTTTTTTTCTCCGCTTATCGCCGTTTGCGGAGCCGAGGCTGTGTGTATACATCCAACTTTTTTTCAGCGTGGCCTCACAACGGACAGGTAGCAGATGGTGAGTGGGTTAGATATTAGCTGATTTTGATGAACATTTGTGAATCCAATCCCTTATATGCCGATAAAAGGGTACTCCAGCACTAGTTTTTTAATAAATTGAAGCATCAGAGGCCAATATATAAAGACTTTTAGTCTCTTAGGGCGCACACACACTAGGCCTATCATGTTCAGGCATTATATTGGGCAACTGGGCCTGTTTTTCCATAATGTAACACATTAGACTATTCATTTTAGACCCTTCCTGACTCCTCAATGCTCACTTCTTTTGTATCCCACAACTCCAGTTTCTGAGGCAAGCTTTCTGTTCAAAACATATAGATCTCAAACCATACCTGTAATAACCCTGATGACATCGCTGTGACATCATCATTTTATTTCCACCAACATATGTGTTTTTATTGCCATGAAAATCACACACAGCTAAATAACTTACATGATATTTGTAGCACATTCGTTTAGGAATATTCTGTCAAAACTCTACATTTAACTCCCCTTTACACATTTAACTCCCCTTTACTCTTTATTATACTTAATATGCAATAAATAAAGTATATTTAGAATACACATTTCAGTTCATTTGGTTTTACATCTAGACCACTGACCCATCAGGGCAGTCTCACAGATAAGTGTCTTTAAATGAACACAATACACTTTCTTTCAGGGCGGATACATCCTCTAACTATTGTATACATTTTTCTCAGTATGAAAACAACACAGTTAAAATGTCAACATAGCTTATAATGAGCTGATTTAGCCAGCGAATGAAACTCCTCTTGCTCGGAGAGAAAAACGAGATGGCGACAGAGAAAGTGACAGACAAGGCCATATTTCCTCCGAGGACGAAAATGGAAGCTTGGGACAAAGACGCTGGCAGTGCTGCTGCTTCAAGGACAGATGAAAAAAAAGGAAGGGAGGGAGGGAGGGAGGGAGGGAGGGAGGGAGGGAGGGGAGCTCCTGCTGATACACCATCGACTGCCGGCTCTGTCAGGAACAGGTTCAGACTAGACTCAAAGGAGGGAACTGAACCTGCTCATAGATGCTCAGTAACAGGAGGATAGGATGGACTGTTTTTTTTTAGGGTATAGGGTCTAGGTTTACTTTTTCTCCAAAAGATACACAGCCTTTCTAATCTTATCTCCACTGGGCTATTTCAGCTTCCTTCTGGCATTCTGAGTGATGCTTTGTGGGAATACTTTTCTCGCCCGAATCACCCTGAGTCAATATTTTACACACACACAAAAAAAATGGAACAACAGAAGGCCGAACAGCAGCACAGACAATATTGTGCCATGAATTTGACAAACAGCTTTTTACTCTATAAGCCTGCTGCTCTTGTTCAGGTCAGGGGCTCTGTGGAGAAATCAATAGTTGGCAGTTGCCTCTCAATCCATCGCTCCGGAGCCCAATCAGCCGAGCAGCCTTCCTGATGCACCAAGCAAAGGACAGGGATGGAGGATAGAAGGTTGAACGGCTTCCTGCATT
>JAOPFK010000507.1:0-15114 GCA_026122265.1 Ammodytes dubius
GCCTCCACTGTATATTTAGCTTTACCTCTCATTACTATAGCCTACATGTTATAACGTTGCATTACGTCTCATTGTAGGTTATGCCCTGCAACACATACCCGTGTAGGTATGTGTTGTTTCAGGTATGGTCTTATCTTGTTAGGGATTTGCATGTAGATGACTTTGACATTTTTGATAGTAATAATCGGATGTTCACCAGACAGTGTTGCCTGCTGTCAATGTGGTTAAGCTTCGGCTAATGCCTCTCTTGAACCTTCATATATTGTTTTTTTTTGTGAAGGGTTCACCCAAGTCATATAGCTGCTTACTAGGACAGGATATCCAACCTCAATATTAACTAGAACTGCAAGCAGTTATGAACGGGGGCCAACTCGACGCGACTCGGGATCGGGCGTCGTCGTCCGCGGCGCCGGCCCCTCGCTTCACGGAATCCGGGGATGTAAAGTTTTTGAATGTGCGATGTTCGGTGTGGGAGTTATAGGCCCAAACGCGTTTTCTTTGCTTTTTGTGGTTTTGGTGCCCCCTATGGATGACACTCGCAAAACTGTGTTCGATAGAAAGATGCAGGTCAATGTACCGAACAAGTGGATGTTAAATTTTTCAATGTGCGATGTTTGGTTGGGGAGTTATGAGCAAAATGAAATTGTGAACCTCTCCATTGTAAAGAGACTTTTTTGAATTTTCCCATTTTCCCGCCGAAAGACTTAGGAAATGGCGAAAAAAGGCAAAAAAATTGAAAAACTATTTTTTTTAATAAGTCCGGCATACATAGGAATTTCTTGGCCATATTTGTTTTATAGACTCAGGTATGCCCCATGATAGTCTCCCTTGAGTTTCAAGAAAATCCCTCTTTTTTTTTTTTTTTTACGGATTTTCGCAAATCTTTAAAGCGCTACCGTTTGGTCTTCCGATGGTCGTAGAAAAATTATTCATCCTCATTTTGCTCGTGGGAGTCGGTAGAGCATAATGCTTTTGGTTTCATCCAAATCGGGCGAAAACTGTAGGAGGAGTATGTTTTGGTGACTGACACAGTTTTTGCGATGTAGCGAAAAACGTATATATACGCAAATGGGCGTGGCCTATCTCAAAAGATGCAGCTGACTTGTGGGCATCTGTGGATATAAAGTTTTTGACTGTCGGACGTTCGGTGTGGAAGTTAAAGGCCAAAACGCGTTTTTTCTGTTTGTAGCGCCACCTAGTGGCCAGCATGTCTGAATTTTTTTGTCTGCGTTCCTTGGATGGACCTGGATAAGCCATGCAAGTCGCATGTCCCAACCTTTTACGGTTTGGGCTGCAGCACCACTTTCTCGCGGAGAATAATAATAATAACTAGAACTGCAAGCAGTTATGAACGGGGGCCAACTCGACGCGACTCGGGATCGGGCGTCGTCGTCCGCGGCGCCGGCCCCTCGATTTACGGAATCCGGGGATGTAAAGTTTTTGAATGTGGGATGTTCGGTCTGGGAGTTATAGCCCCAAACGTGTTTTCTATGCTTTTTGTGGTTTTGGTGCCCCCTATGGATGACATTCGCAAAACATTTGTTTGATAGAAAGATGCAGCTCAATGTACCGAACAAGTGGATGTCAAGTTTTTGAATGTGCGATGTTTGGTTGGGGGGTTATGAGCAAAAGCAGATTGTCAGCCTCTCCATAGTAAAGAGACTTTTTGATTTCCCGCCGAAAGACTTAGAAAATGGCGAAAACAGGGGAAAAAAATGAAAAACTAATTTGTTTAATAAGTCCCGCCCACATAGGAATTTCTTGCCCATATTTTTTAATAGGCTCAAGTATGCCCCATGATAGTCTCCCTTGAGTTTCAAGAAAATCCGTTTTTCTTTTTTTTTTAAGGGATTTTCGCAAATCTTTAAAGCGCTACTGTTTGGTGTTCCGATGGTCGTAAAAAAAATACTTTACCAGGTTTTTCTCGTGGGAGTCGGTAGAACATAATGCTTTTGGTTTCGTCCAAATCAGGCAAAAACTGTAGGAGGAGTAGGTTTTGGTGACTGACACGGTTTTTGCGATATAGCAAAAAATGTATATATACGCAAATGGGCGTGGCCTATCTCAAAAGATGCAGCTGACTTGTGGGCATCTGTGGATATAAAGTTTTTGACTGTCGGACTTTCGGTGTGGTAGTTAACGCGTTTTTGTTGTTGTAGCGCCACCTAGTGGCCAGCATGTCTGAATTTTTTTGTCTGCGTTCCTTGGATGGACCTGGATAAGCCATGCAAGTCGCATGTCCCAACCTTTTACGGTTTGGGCTGCAGCACCACTTTCTCGCGGAGAATAATAGGAATAATAATAACTAGAACTGCAAGCAGTTATGAACGGGGGCCAACTCGACGCGACTCGGGATCGGGCGTCGTCGTCCGCGGCGCCGGCCCCTCGATTTACGGAATCCGGGGATGTAAAGTTTTTGAATGTGGGATGTTCGGTCTGGGAGTTATAGCCCCAAACGTGTTTTCTATGCTTATTGTGGTTTTGGTGCCCCCTATGGATGACATTGGCAAAACTACGTTAGATAGAAAGATGCAGCTCAATGTACCGAACAAGTGGATGTTAAATTTTTCAATGTGCGATGTTTGGTTGGGGAGTTATGAGCAAAATGAAATTGTGAACCTCTCCATTGTAAAGACACTTTTTTGAATTTTCCCATTTTCCCGCCGAAAGACTTAGGAAATGGCGAAAAGAGGCAAAAAAATTGAAAAACTCTTTTTTTTAATAAGTCCGGCATACATAGGAATTTCTTGGCCATATTTTTTTTATAGACTCAGGTATGCCCCATGATAGTCTCCCTTGAGTTTCAAGAAAATCCCTCTTATTTTTTTTTTTTACGGATTTTCGCAAATCTTTAAAGCGCTACCGTTTGGTCTTCCGATGGTCGTAGAAAAATTATTTGACCAACTTTTGCTCGTGGGAGTTGGTAGAGCATAATGTTTTTGGTTTCGTATAAATCGGGCGAAAACTGTAGGAGGAGTATGTTTTGGTGACTGACACAGTTTTTGCGATATAGCGAAAAATGTATATATTCGCAAATGGGCGTGGCCTATCTCAAAAGATGCATCTAACTTGTGTGCATCTGTGGATATAAAGTTTTTGACTGTCGGACTTTCGGTGCGGAAGTTATAGCCCAAAACGCCTTTTCCTTTGTTGTAGCGCCACCTAGTGGCCGGGATGTCTGAATTTTTTCCTCTGCGTACGTACCATGGACCTGGATAAGCCATGCAAGTGGCATGTCCCAACCCTTTACGGTTTGGGCTGCAGCACCACTTTTACGCATGGAAGAATAAAGAAGAATAATCCCAGCAAGAACAATAGGGTTCCCAGCCCTGCGGGCTGGGAACCGCGTTGCTCTGCAAAACGCGGTTCCCAGCCCTACTCGGGCTTGGCCCCCTAACTAGAACTGCAAGCAGTTATGAACGGGGGCCAACTCGACGCGACTCGGGATCGGGCGTCGTCGTCCGCGGCGCCGGCCCCTCGATTTACGGAATCCGGGGATGTAAAGTTTTTGAATGTGGGATGTTCGGTCTGGGAGTTATAGCCCCAAACGTGTTTTCTATGCTTTTTGTGGTTTTGGTGCCCCCTATGGATGACATTCGCAAAACTGTGTTTGATAGAAAGATGCAGCTCAATGTACCGAACAAGTGGATGTCAAGTTTTTGAATGTGCGATGTTTGGTTGGGGATTTATGAGCAAAAGCAGATTGTCAGCCTCTCCATAGTAAAGAAACTTTTTTGAATTTTCCCATTTTCCCGCCGAAAGACTTAGGAAATGGCGAAAAGAGGCAAAAAAATTGAAAAACTCTTTTTTTTAATAAGTCCGGCCCAAATAAGAATTTCTTGCCCATATTTTTGCCATAGGCTCAGGTATGCCCCATGATAGTCTCCCTTGAGTTTCAAGAAAATCCTCTTTTTTTTTTTTTTAAAGGAATTTTCGCAAATCTTTAAAGCGCTACCGTTTGGTCTTCCGATGGTCGTAGAAAAATTATTTATCCTATTTTTGCTCGTGGGAGTCGGTAGAGCATAATGCTTTTGGTTTCGTCCAAATCGGGCGAAAACTGTAGGAGGAGTGTGTTTTGGTGACTGACACAGTTTTTGCGATGTAGCGAAAAATGTATATATACGCAAATGGGCGTGGCCTATCTCAAAAGATGCAGCTGACTTGTGGGCATCTGTGGATATAAAGTTTTTGACTGTCGGACTTTCGGTGTGGGAGTTATAGCATTTTCCTTTGTTGTAGCGCCACCTAGTGGCCGGCATGTCTGAATTTTTTTGTCTGCGTACGTACCATGGACCTGGATAAGCCATGCAAGTGGCATGTCCCAACCCTTTATGGTTTGGGTTGCAGCACCACTTTTACGCATGGAAGAATAATAATAATCCCTACTAAATCAATAGGGTTCCCAGCCCTACTCGGGCTTGGCCCCCTAATAATCCCTACAAGATCAATAGGGTTCCCAGCCCTACTCGGGCTTGGCCCCCTAATAATAATCCCTACAAAATCAATAGGGTTCCCAGCCCTACTCGGGCTTGGCCCCCTAATAACACCTTTACATACTGAAAGGTGTCTGCTGCATTGAGTATTGGAGACCCTAAACGTGGCTAAACATTCCAATGTTATTTGTTATCCCTGTCTGCCTAGTCCTACTGCTGTCAGTTAAGAACGATCATTGTCTAAAGTATGGTTTGATTGTAAGATAGTGGTATGACAACAGAACATTCACTTCATTTAAAAATATCAGGGCCGGCGTCCTAAACTAGCTTTCTCACTCACTTCCCCAAAAGCTGATACATTACAATTTCACAACATATGTAGTTGTTTGAGGTTTAGTGTGAAGAAAAGTGAGATGGTGTTTTGAGTCTTAGGGTGTATTCACACTGGGAAAGTCCGCTAGTGCACTTGCTTTGGTCCAGACCAAATAGAGTTTAGATTTTTTTTGTTTGGTGTGGTCCACTTTCATATTGCCCCTTTTGCAAGTGAACCAGCATTAAGAAGCAAAACCACACGTGATCTGAGGTCAATCATTCATTGGACAGACATTCTGGGGTGGAGAGAAACAGGAAGCACGAAGTAAAAACTGCGAAATATATATCATTGATATAATATGGGGCTAACAATAATAAAAGGGCCTACAACTAACCTATAAATAAAGAGGAAAAACATCAAATTATTGTTGTTTCATATGGTTATAATGTGTAGCCCTATGTCAGTGCCATATTATGTGGCTTGTAGCCTACGATGTGAAACATAATTTTTACTGTATTTTTGGTGCTGGACGCCTGTCACTCGAGAAGAATAGGCTCAAGCTGACACTCAGCTGATTAAACTGTGTATCAGCTGGGTCGGCGCAGTTCAGCTCCAAACTGACACAGGGATAGTATTGACGGTCCCGTACATGGGAAGCAAAATAAAAACACACACTTCTTGCGCAGCGTGAACCTGTTGGCACTGTGCGAGAGACGCTCCCCTCTCCTTCATCTGATCGCTGAACACATTCAGCATCTTTACGCGTCCTCTCGATCAAATGTAATATATTGTTCTGGGCTCCCGGTCAAACCACAACTTATCGTCCTAACAATGGCAACAACAACACTTTCCCATAATGTGAAGCTGACGGCTATTTATTAAAAAAGAAAAGAAAGAAAAGGCACAGTGCCTCCTGCATTTGGGTCGGATCGAGTCCGAACAAATTCACACCACAAACGAACTGCAGCAGAGTGCGTTTGGAAACGCACCGAGACTACCTCTTCAGCTGGGTCTCGGAGCGTTTGTTTGGGCCGCACCCGAGCGCGATTGCTGTATTCACACATGCCTGAAAGATGCGCACCGAAAGCAGAAGTGCATCTGAGTTTGTTTCAACCGAACTTAACACAGCATGTGTGAATACACCCTTAATTCATGTTCCTGTCCTGTGTCCCTTTGTCCCTGCAGACAGAGGAAGGTGGATCTGAGGGAGCTGCTGGCTGTCTCTGTGGAGGCTGCCATTCTAGGAGGCAAAGAGGTAAAGACGCTTTTGTGTTTATGATACTCACTGATAACAGGTTCCATGAATGGCATTGTGTGAGAATTTCTTATATTTTTGTTTTAAATTTTCATTCGCAAATTTATTCCTGAGTGGCATCTTTACATTGATTAATAGAATTGTTCTAAATGGCAATATATTGATCGAAGCAGCACTGCAATTTCATTGTATACCTGTTGTGCAATGACAATAAAGATACTATTCTATTCTATTCTATTCTGAGTGGCTTAGCTTGGTAATGGACTGGGTGGATGTAAGACACTTAACTTTAGGGACCGTCATAATTCCGACTGCCGAGTTCCAAAGCAAGCTTTCCTCCTGGACTACCTCCTTCTCAAGGTCATCTATGAATACAATTATGTTTGTGTCCATATTTACTAGGGATGTGTCCTCAGTCACATTGATTGTCATTTCCGGTGTCTCTTCATCCAGAAAGACTGATGTAAAAGACTCCTTTTCCTTGAGAACCTCTGGCTCCTCAGTGGCAGTGACTTGTGGTGAAGCCTCCCTCTTCTCCAGTTGTCGCTCTTCCTGCACTTCTGAGGTACCATCAGTCCCCTCTGGCTGGTCCATGTCTTCAATGGCAGACATGACGCCCTCTCTGGCAGAGAAATGGCTTTCGTCATAATCCATCAGGTGGTAGGACTTCAAGACCTCGTCAAACCTCCGAACGCGAGACCAGAAGCTTCTGTCCTTCTCCCGTAAATGGAGCTCCTTCAGGTCTTTCTTCTCTTCCTCCACCTGTAAAACCTTCGTCACCAAGCTCTGTACCTTTCCTAGCCGTTTGTTCTTTTCTTCCTGGAACTGTTTTACTTTAGTCTCCAAGCTCAGATGTGTCTCCTCCAGGACTTTCTTCTCCTCCTCCACCTGTTTTACACTAATCTCCAAGCTATGTACTTTCTGTTGGAGTTCTGTATTCTCTTGTTCCGCATGTATAACCTTGGTCTCCAACTTCAGATTTTTTTCCTCAATATCTGTTTTCTTTTGCTCCACCTGTTTTGCTATATTCTCATAGCTTAGATCTTTCTCCTCAAGTCTCTTCTTCTCCTCTTCCAGGCATTGTAGACATGTCTCCAAGCCCAGTACGTTCTCCTGAAGTTCTTTCTTCTCTTCCTCAAACTTTTTCATTTTCGACTCACCTAGAGCATGCACCCCCAACTACATAAGAAGCCCATGAGTGGATGAATGAAAAGACAATCAAAGGATGGCCGACTTGCCAAAACTTATTTTGTGTTAATGATAAAGTTGCTTAGCAGTTAGCATATAAAGTGTACCTCTGCATTATTAGGTTTGTTGATTACACAGTATAGTGGAAGTTCTGATGACAACAAGGAGAAGGCATTCATGTTGCCGCACTTGTTTTTGCGCATCGCCATCGGCTGTTATTTTCATTACACTCTGGAAAAACTTAGGTGGATTCATGAAACATGCAGAGAAGACCATTAGTGTTGTAAGATGTACTGTATCTACACACATACACAGCAAAATCCAAAGTGTTAATTTAACTCTCATAGAGTCAAATTTAACACTTTCTTGGTGTTTATATAAAGCTCACCAAGTTGGAGTTAAAGTAACACTTTTGAAAGTGTTAATATTTTAACTCTTTAATAGTGTTAAATATTTAACACTGACAGTGTTGATTTTTAACACTTTAAGGTGTATTGTTTACACTATATGGTGTTACTAACACTACGAGTGTTAAATATCTAACACTATTTAAGAGTTAAAATATTAACACTTTCAAAAGTGTTATTTTCACTCCAGTTTGGTGAGCTTTATATAAACACCAAGAAAGTGTTACATTTGACACAGAGTTAAATCAACACCAAGGATTCCAAGTTTGAAATTTATTTTAACTCAACTGTAAGAAAAACCCCATTTCTACAGGATACATCTACTGTGTTTACATTTGGAGAAATATGTTGACAAGTTAGAAATAGTTCAAACAAAATAGTATATTTTTTTTTATTAAACATTGCAGCTCATTAACAATATTGCACATAAGATCCAGGCATCAAACATGCTGACAGATTATGTCTCTCCTCCACTCTTTTCTCTATTGTACCACTCCAGTGTGGATATGAGAAGAGGACTGAGGCCCAAATTAATACATTTACACATTTGAGATTATAACATTTGCACAACAACACACAAAAAAAGGTAGTCAACCAGGACATGAGGACTAGGACATGTACACAACATATTTAAAATGAAAAACAAAGGCACAGTCTCTTAGTTTCAGTATTTTATCTTAAATGGGTTTTCAAAAGTATCAAGACTCGTAGATCTGATGGGATTATCTTTAGCCACAGCAGATAGTATGTATTGCTTAACTTGGGAGTGCAGTCCAGCTGCAAGTTCTTCCAAATCACTAACATTTGTTGAAACAACACTATTTACCATTTGACAAGTTTAGCAACAATTGAAGCACACACATTGTTAGTATGTTCTTTGTAAAGACCAGATACAGTGTCCTCAAAACACCAAGCCTCTTAGCTCTGTGGGACACCTGTTTCACCAACAAGGACCTGGGACCTGTGACAAATAGCTTTGCTGCATAACCACTTTGACAAATTCTGCTCATGAACCCTCACATTAAATGTTTTTTTGAAACCTGAAAATGACAAAAACTGACGTGTTTTAATCTTAGTTCAGGAGTTTTGCCCGCAACTCACGGATTCTTGGAGACGCATCTGTTGTTGTGACATCTATCTTTTGACTGTAGTCTGTAGAGCTGGACCAGGGACTCCTCGTATGACAGGTTGAACACGTAGTGCGATTTGAACAGTTCATCAAAAGCACCTAAAGAGCTGGTGGCTTGGCAGGGGATGAGCTGTTTGTCAACGATGGTATAGAAGGTGTCAATCTTGTTCTGGGTGCGACCAGCAGCAACGATGTACGGTTGTTGATCTGTTCTCCCACGCAGGTGTTCATCAATGCTGCAGCACGACTGAAAAACAGAATAAGATGAACACCTTCTTGTTAGTGATCCCCCTTGTGTTTATTTTGCAAGTCTCCATGCATTCTAATGGCAGAGCTACATGTTACCTGAGCTAAAACGGTAAGACTTCTTAACTTTAAAATTGTCGTTTATCAAATGCAAAAATCTGCTTTGTATAAATTGTCCTTTGGCCAATCTGCTCGCTATGTAATAGGCATCAGCCTTTGGAAAACCCATATTGCTCAGCCACCAGCTAGATTAGTTCTCTCTTTTGTTGCTGGGGGAAAAACAGATTAGACATCCATACCTTGTGAAAGTGAACCATTTTGTCCACTGCATCACTGGGTCTGAATTGGTCCTCTTCCGTCCAGCTGCGGGTGGCAAGAGATGAAGGAGCAGCAGCAGAGAAGCCATGTCACTGTCCCAGCCTATCAGGGGGGAAACAACACAAAACAAGTCATCAGTATCTACTTGGAAGGCACACAGTAAAGAGCACTAACTATTTGGAATGAAAACCAACCCTGCACACTTACTGGTGTCATCATTCTCCGTAGGTTTCTCAGCAGCATTCAGAAGTCGGCACAGCTCTTTTGACTGAGTCAGTTGTTTGGCCTCTTTGATAACCTTGTTCTTGATTGCCGTGTCCCACTTCAAGCATCTTGGATGCTGTTTCACCACCAAACAGCAGCAGGAAGTCTTGATTCAGCTGTTGATCATACACAAATGTAAATACATTAAAGCTGCAGTGTCTAATTTTTTCACTGTAATATTTGGCAAAACTGTCATAATAGCCATTCAGCTATATGTAGGTGAAGTAGTCTGAAAATATTTTTTCATCACTTTGCTCCCCCTGCCTCTGTGTGCTGCCCCCCAAAATTGCCACCGCTCATGTTAATTTTGACCAATCAGAGCAGGCTCAGATACTCCGTTCTTATTGGCTGTGGGACTGTCCGTTCACTTGGCAACGACGTTGATGCGTCAGTTGCGTGAGCGTTCACGACCCTAGCAGTCTGAAACTACTGTTTGGCCCTACTAAGGCAGACAGCGAATAGCAATGTCTTCACCAACGAACTATCTATACTATAGGCTACTATCTATGCAACGAACCCTCAATTTACCATTCCCCGGATACCAACAACTAACACGGTGGGAGGACAGTGTGTACACAGAGACTGAGAAACACCGAGGAGGAAATGTAGTCGGGCGGCTGTTGCTGTATGAAGCCGAGACGTGTGGAAAGTGAGCCAGGAGAATGGGCTTCCTTTGGCTGTGCTTTAGCTGATAAACCAAGTTAGCACCGGTCGGATAGCATTAGTTAACTCACCCGGTTGACGCGTTAGCCAGAAGCTAGCTCCGCCTGCACGGGACTCCCGTGGCTCCTCTCCGCACTGTGGCTGGATAGCCTGCGCCGGTGTGCCCCACGAAGCACACCAGTTCGGACTGGTCCGCTGCCACCCTGCCAGCTCTCCTGCGCTCGCGGATTGCTGTCAATCGCGGAGGACGCCGCCTCCCTGCTACACCGCTACCCGACAGTGTTCACCTGCTGGCCGGCTAGACTGCTGCTAAACCCCCGCGCCGTCCAACTGGCTTCCCCGTCTCCAGCGAAGCTACAACCGGCACGCTCCACTCCGGTTGTGTGCAGCCACCACCTCCATAATGAACCGAAACATGACTGCTAAGTCCGGGGAACTTTCACGAAAAGTACAACGAAGCACCGGTGTATCTACGCCAGCCACGGTCCCGTCACAGCCAGGTAGGGTAATGTAGGATACTTGCCTTTATTTTGTACTGCCGTGCACACAATGGTGCTGTAAATGTGTTTGGTATGGTGCTCCCTTGCTGTTTGTGTGAATCTGCAATGCTGTTTTAAGGCTATTTGTTCCGTTTAGTTGCTGTTAATTTGTCTTTTGGCACAATTGTTGGCCGTGTTGTTGTTGTTTTTGTGCGGACATGATCGCTGTTGTGTCGGGTCGGCCAAGGTTGATTAGGGGAATAAATATATCGGGGATGGGGTGGGGAGACACTATGTGCGTTGGGTGCAACATGAACGCGCTTAGTTGTCGTTCGGAGGGAGGAGCTGCAGCAGGTAGAGCGTTGCGAAAACAGCCGTTGGGATCCCAACGGCTCCCAACGGCTGAAATTAGACACTGCAGCTGCTAATGGTCAGAACATTGTTAACTGCTTGTAATTGACCAAATTAAAGACAAGAATTTAAATACTTATTGGTTCCCTCTATTGCGAAATGTCAAAATAAACCAACAAGGAACCAAGAAGCATATGGTCATCTGCAGGCTAAAACTGATAATGCAATTAACTGTCATAACTATCCAAGTCCAACAAACTATTCATACCAACAACACAGAAGAATACAGTAATAGTTAGTTTTTTGTAAAGGAGCCGCCTTATATTGCTACACAAGATGGTAACTCACCTTCATTGATGAATTCCAAATAGGTGAAGCTTGACTGTAATCTGATGCACTTCTTGGTATTTCCCCTTCAACAACATGATGTGTCATCTAAAAAAACGACAGTTTTAATTGCATTTTTTAGTTATCCAACTTCTTCTTTTGTTCACAACGTTAACACTAATTTAAACTGGTAAAAGTGGGAAAAAAAGGAGACCATTTGTTTGCTAGTAAACTGGCAAAAGATTTGCTGCTTAATTGATAATGATTGATGGTTAATTTTGACCTCACCACATGCCTTACACTCCTGTAGCAAACACTGTTAGCATAGCAAATTGACCTAGTTCAATAGTTTCAAATATACTAAACCACTAATTTAAAAATTCGGCCAAGCCATAACATACATATTTTAGTGATCTAAGTTGCAGTTACTTACCCGAAATAAACTTTTCAAGCACCCTCCGGAACCCACCACGTGTTACACTTCTGTAGAAACACATTAGCATAGATAGTTTACCCAGCCTGGCAAGCTAAATAGCTACAGCTTGGTTAGCCCTGCTAAGTCAGTCTTATTAATTAGAACTTTAACATTAGCACTAAATAAAACTAGTACAAATAAATACATAAAAAAGCCAGTTCATTAACTATTGAAATTGCGAAACATTCACCCATTAATTGGTGCTAGTTTGCTAATTTAGCCAAAGCAAAATTAGCATTAATATCCTCACCAGCTTCAACACATTTGCAGCACATAATGTATGAACACTAATTTTTATATAAAGAGTAACTTGCTAAATAATTAAATATATCTGGACCTTACCTTTTCAAATAGTATATTACGTTCCCCTTCCAGAAGCTGTGCTTTCTCTGGCTTTCTCTCCCGAGACTGCAATGGCCTCTGCATTAGGGGGTTGTAAAACAAGGATGTCTCACTCTCTCAATACTTTATCAATGAATGCACAGGGTCTGGCTGGTGCAGATTTCAACTTCATTCACTTACTTACACATGTCTACAGTGCTCTTCAGTGATGGAGTTTTAGGAAATGTAGCTTTTCCTGCAGTCAGTCAGTCGTTAGCTAACGGCTATGTTTTCTGTTCCTCAGGTGGAATAAACAGCACGCAAGGAGGAAACAAAACATCTGGAGGAAATGACAAAGCTCAGCTGTAACTGCAAAAATAATAATATTGCAATTGGTGTTTCTGTATTTTTTGCAGGTTTTTCTATTGTAACTATTGGTTTGATCATTTGTGCCAAAATGAACAACATAAATATTTGTGCACGTTTGACAAACAATATACGTAGAATATGTCATAACCTGTACGGTCCTGTAAATACCGCTGAAAGATAAACTTGTATTAATCTGCAATAAAACAACTCTTTTAATGATTTGTGTTGTTTTTAGTAGCACATTCTCAACAATGCTTTACAGTGGAAGTGCTGTACAGGAAGTTAGGTTGGAAACTTCAGCGCAAAGCCATGTCCTGCTTAATACGCTGATAAGGAAGGCACATTCTTCAAATTTTTTTAATTTTCTTTTTTAATAAACAAACATAAAGCATTATATCACAACCAACAAGAAGATCAATGAACTACTAAAGACCAAATGAAACATCCGACAGTAGCAGACAGAAAGAAAAAAAACTGACAAATTGTAATAAATCCATGTAAAACATTCACCGTATCATTCAAGTTACATACCCTTTAAAATACAAGTCCTATAGATATGATTATGTACAATATTTACATCACAGAGTACCAACAACATGATATTGATGACATTCTTACACTTTTAAGAGTTAACAAAACAAATGATTAAACCAAGCAAGCACACGCTAGGTTTGACTTATCCTTCATGTCTGCATGACATAATGATAATGTACCAGTTAACCGTGGCCATTTCACATTTCACAACATTCAGAAAATAAAACAGACAGCCTGTTCTTTGTGTTTTGCTACATGAAGCTACTGGCTAACGGAGGTTTGTAAATAGACCATGGCTGCTAAGTTATTCTTGCTTGTAGTGAAGTACATTTTAAACCACAACCCCAACAGTTAACATGTAACTTAAACTATCATTGTTAAGCAATCACATGATCAGGAAAAACATAGATAAACCATTGATATCCACGGTCAACGCTTTGTCATTACAGCAGTACGCTATATTGCACGAGCAAGTCAGCATTCAGGGGGAAAATAAATACATTGTCTGTGGTGCATACATAGACATGTACAGTGTTGGGAGACATGCATCTCTAGTCACAGTATTCCTGCCTTCTTCAGTGTGTTTTAAAACAGGAATGATGGAGTACATGTGCCCTTAGGGATTTTTGTGTTCTGTTCACAAGGCTGTAGCAGCGGCATTCACCTCAAAATCCAATATGACAGCCAACAGTTGAAATCAGCATGCGATGAGTGTCACAGCGATAGACTAAAGGACCTGTCCCACAGAAGTTACACTGAAGCTAAGTTTGTTATATGGTCCCAACTTTAAAAAAAAGACATCTGTTACTAATAAATATCTCAAGTGCAAAAAAAAAAAAAAAAACGTCAGTCAAACACGAGGGGAGGCAAGTACCTAAACAGTTCTTTTATAGCTATAGCCTCCGTCTATTTATTTACCGGTGGAGATCTTGTCTAGCGCCGGCCAAGAGGGGATGTAGTAGCGAGGCAAAGTGCCCTCCATGAGCCTTTCCATCCACAGGCCCAGGCGGTCCAGTTTGTGGTGGATCTGCAGGGTGGACAGGCTGCGCGACCGCTTGGATTTGCGTGGCTGCGGTGGCGGCGGGTGGCGGTCGTTGGCCCTGCCTCTGCCCCCCGAGGTGGCCCCCCCTTCGTCCTCTGATGACTTGCTGTCCAGCTCCTCCCCGGTGTAGACGGGCTTGAACAGACACAGGTACTTCTTGTAGCCGTTGAGTGCTAGCACGAAGCCCGTGTAGTCCGTCTTGTGGTCCTCGTCGTCGTCCGCGTCTATCTGCGTGGCGTCCTGGGCGTATTCCAGCAGAGTGTTGGTCCACTGGCCGTGCTTGTCCATATTCAGGAAGGAGAAATGCAGCGTCAGGCTCCTTTTGGGGGGGGGGAAAAGAGGTTAATGTATCTGTTAATGTGAATCGATATACAACAAAAACATTTAAAAAGCCCTCCTTTATAAAGTGAATGCTTGACTTGCCCGGTGAAGGAGTAGACCTCTTTGGCAAACTTGCTGAGCAGGATGTTCTTGGAGGCGTCAGTGAGCACCAGCACTATGTTCATGTGTCCTGGCCTCAGCTTCACCAGGTTGCTCATGTACGTGATGTCTGTCAGCTCCGTCACCTCCACGAAACTCTTCTTGGGAGGTCGACTAAGAAAAGCAACAAAAAAAAAACGGCAAAAATAAACAGGCTTTTAAAACATGCGGATAAAGACTGCACTAGATAATAAGGGTGGGCGAGTGTAAAATATTTCCAAAATGGTTTGGATATTTTGCAAAAATACCAGACCGGACCAGTATACTTTTACCATTAGGTGTTGCATGTCTCTCTGCCGACAGCACTCTTTAAATGTAGCTTTTTGGCTCTCCTCTGTTGTCAGCTTCAAACCCCCAAATGTTGCCGTATTGGCGCCGTTTTCGTCTTCTTTAAAACTAAGGACTCTGCCATAACGTCTCCTCTTCACTGGCTTGACTTTCCTAGTGAACTAAAGTGGCCCTGACCGTGTGCATCGCTGGAAACTGACCCAAGCCTACAAGATTAAAATATATCAAATCA
>JAOPFK010000508.1:0-5000 GCA_026122265.1 Ammodytes dubius
CCTCAAAAGGAAGGCATGTCCCACAACATGAGTAATACACACACACATTCACGCTTATAAGACGGTCCCAGCTGCTTCAGGACCATCCTAAAAGTAATTTCCTTATTACAGTTTGGATCACGAGAAGTTCTTTGAATTAGATGCAGAACTGTATTGAAAGCATCCCATCTTGTGTCATCAGTGTGATGTGTACCTCTGGTGTGAAGCGCTTGAATTCACTGATCCAGTTGGGCAGAGTGGATAGAGGGGCCACCACCAGGAAGGGGCCCGGGACCTTCTTTTCTATCATCAGGGCCATGAGAGCAATGCACTGGATGGTCTTCCCCAGGCCCATCTCATCAGCCAGGATCCCATTGATACCATTCTCCCACAGCATCTGACAACACACACACTCTCATATTGAAGGACTATGGAGGTAAACATCTGGCAAACACTTTCCCACTCTCATGCACGAGTAGGGATGCACATGACTAGTGGGTTAAAGGTTTTAAAGGTTTACAAATAACTAGCTGATTAGTAATGATATGCCCAGCACGTGGAATTGAACATTCAATGTGTGAGAATCAGACTGTTTGCACAGCGGTGGAGACCAACCCTAAACAGACTATGGGGTCAATACAGTACTGACTCTATAAAGACACATTTAGCATATCTATCTCTGCTCAGACAAACACCGACTGATCGCTTCATTGAATGATTGATGTGTGTAAATCCGTCTGGTATTACAACGGCATTGTTTTGGTAATTGTCTATTAGAATGTTTAGGCTAAAGGCTCCTAAAACGCTTACATTTGGGCTTGGTTTTTCTCAGTGTTTTCTTGTTCATAGACTAGTGGACTAGTCTAAATGAAAACTTCTGTTTAAACGTTGGAGAAATGAGTCGCTACGTGGATCCCTAGCAGAAAGTCAAAAGGTAGAATCCTGCCACTGCTGTGAGAAGATCATGTAACATGATGGAAAGCTCCAGAGAGCTACTAACTAACCAATCAACCAAGTCTTCTCATAGTAGGGTTGGGCTACTTGGGCTCTACTTTCAGATCGTCCAATCACGTTTAATCGCTGATATACCATCCGATCGCTTAGGGAGGGGGGGGGGTTAGGCCACTGCACTGCATGCAGCAGTCCTGGGGAGCTTTTAAATAGCGGAACCTTTAAACTTTCTCCTACACTTATTTACGTGAATAAACATTTATAGAAGTGTGTGTACTAAATATATCCCATCACAGTTCTACCCGTAGGATTGAGACATAGCAGCATGACAAAATTAAAAAAAAGATCACTCCTCTAGATCAACATGTCTATATGCTGGATTACTTTGATATAACATCTGATGATAGTAAGTGAGTTAAAGGTGCCTTCATAGGCCATCTAATCGTCTTGATTAACGACCCCATGTCCAATAAGAAGCAGCCTAACTGAGGGGGACTGACCCTGAGCCACTCCATGCCTTCTATCTGGTAGGACCTCATGACTCCCCCAGTGAAGAGAGGAGGCTGCTGGGCAGGGACCTGCTGGCCCTGGACCAGCCTGTGTGGATCCAGTAGATGTTTGGCGCTGTCCCTCACTGCCTCAGACAGGCGCTCCTTTATATCCTGGTTGGAATCGCTCATCTTCTCGATGTCTTCAGCTTCTAGTTTCTTCTGTGCCCTGTCCTGTTAGAAAGACATGCAATGTGCTATCATTGAACAATGCCTGCTGCTTCTCTCAATTGTCAATCCATCCAAACTAAAGAAATTAACCATTACCTCTTCTTCCACTTTTGCTTTCTTAGCTTGCGACATTATTTCCTGGAAGAGAAGCATCAGAAGCAGAGCCAATGTGAGCAGAAGAGTCTTATGACAGATGGACCAAACAGACAAAGAGTCCAATGACACCTTACTTCTTTTGACATGACATCTGCTATTTTGTAGTCGTCCTCCCTCCGTCTCTTCTTCTTATCTAAAGCCACAGAGTAGAAGACTGGATAGATCATTTGATTTCAAATACAAGGAAGAGCTTCTCTGTCATCTGAAACTGGGTTCAGAAAAGTCCCTTCACTTTGTATCAACAGTTTGTTTTATGTTCTATTAATATATCAGAGCAAATCTATCTACTCACCTTTCTCAGGCGCTGCACTGTTTGTGGTGAGAGTCTGAAAGACCAATAGACTTGTTATGAGTAAAGGTTAGAAGAGGATCTTCATTCTAAAGATCAAATGTTTTTCCAATCAAACTTTGCTCACCTTCTTGCCGGGCTTGGCCTTCCTGAGGTTCTCCTGTGAAGGCATTGGAAGGTGTGAGCATTAGCAGTGGTTGAACACAGGACTGTCATGTGGCCTTCACACACTATACTGCACCTCAGTTTGTTGCTGTTCCATCTTGGTCAGCAGGAACTTGGAGTAGATGTTGCTCTTTTGAAGCAAATGCTGCAGTCTCTTGAAGCGCATGTCATGAGAATCCTTCTCCAATGATTCCCGGGCCTTCAAAAACAACCACACCTTAATGACAGAGACTGTGTTTGAACAACATTAACACTGGATAGACCGAACAAGCTTTTCCACTTAAAACTAAATGATTTGCGTTGTGGTTATTATGCCTAACTTTGAGTCATGGCTTGTTCTAACGAAAGCCTATCTCTTATCTCATCTCTTTATTTTTGTAGTAGAGGACCTTTACACATAGAAATGTTTCAAAATGTAAACATAAAGCCTTTTTTCTTCATCAAAAGCATCCAAAGTTACCAAGGTTTGATGTTGTCTAAACAGTCGCAAATAGATGTGACCAATAAGTGATCTGACATTTGCTGACAGCATTGGCTAACTGATGGATGATTCAGTAGTCAGTTGTAGACATGATCCACTTGAGTGAGTGAGTGAGTGAGTGAGTGAGTGAGTGAGTGAGTGAGTGAGTGACAACACACCTTCTCTATCCTCTCCTTCTCTTCCTCTCTCCTTCCTCCATCAGTTGCTTCTCCTCTTCCTCCATCTCCTTGGTGATGAGCAGGTGACATGGCTCCTTCTCCGTCTTCACACACACATCTACAGACACAACACCAGTCAAAGAGCTGAACTGTTCCTGCTGAAAACTGATAGTAATGTATTGATGGAATTCATGGTCAAAAGCTACAGGGATATTCCCCTACGGATGTCAATCAGCATATTAATAAACCAGCTGTGTGGTAGAAGCGTCATGATGCCTGACGTCTGAGCATTTGTTCTGGTATTATTGCATGTCCAGAGCTCAACGCTAAGGTTTTTTTTCACTTGCCCTTTGGGCAAGTGGGTCTGAATTCTATTCTAATTTTTACTGGCCCCTATATAAAAATGTTTTTATTAGTGGTGTACAAATATTTGTTATATTCGCTCTTTATTTACAATGTATAAACACATCATGGACAGTGATATAGATGAGTTAAGTGTCATACTGAAAGTGGAGGCTATTATTCAAATATTATTTGAGTTGGAACATTTGTAATTTTTTTAGTTTCTAAACCGACAATAACTGCAAATGAGACGTGTTTTATGCAAAAAAAAAACATTGGTCACAAATGTTTTTTTCTTGTACCTTATTCTTTTTACAACAGCAATTCTTTAAAACTTTTTTCTGTAAGACATTTTTTTAGGCCTACAACAATCTGTTTTTATTTTTGTTTTTTATAGATATTTTTTTTGGCATTTTTATGCTTTATTGATAGTGTAGAGACAGAGTTGAAATGGGGCAGAGAGGGGAGTGACATGCAGAGAACGACCGCGGGCTGGAATCGAACCCGGGTCCGCTGCTGGCCAAGGCCCATGGGGGGGACGCCCTACCAACTGAGCTAAGGGCGCCCCCACAACAATCTGTTTTAAAAGTTTTTTTTTTATTATTATTATTCAAAATCTCAACTTTTGGCTAAGGACAGTCTGTTTTGAACACTTTTCCAGTAGCCTAGTTTCAAGCTTCCACTACCTCCTGGTATGTGAAGTGACACCTCTGGTCCATTTATTAAGATGTACATGCAGGCTGTATAGATGTTCCTCTGCTAACTGTTGCTGATGTTTGTGTTGACATGCACACATTAAACTGGTAGTAGGCTACTATCAGCAGAGCTAACGTTAGCATCCTCGCTACCTACTACTAGATTCACTTTGGATGCATTTAAAAAACGCGGAAATTTTTGCTGATTTTCAGACGGTTGGGGTCTACTTATTTAGGCCTACTCGTTGGCTTTTGTACTTTCTGTCACACCAACTCAACGCGTGTAGTTCTCTTTCCTATCTCTCTGACTGTGTGTGTGAGACGCGCACCAGTTTTTTGCAGAGATCTGCGTGTGTGTGTTTCGGCGGTGGAGCCCTGCCCCCCTTCACTAAACAGAGCAGAGGAGAGAGATGCAACGCAGCAGACAACTACTCGCACATAAATTAGATAAGTAACATAGGCCTAAGCGTTTATTTAATAATGAGCACCAGTTCTATATGACATTTTTTTATTTGGTGCTATAAAAAATTAAAATATATTATTATTATAATTTTTTTCCAATCATTTCGGAAAAACTCCTGGTTGCCCGTTCGGGCAAGTGGGTTGTCATAGTTACTGGCCCGACGTGGCGTTTTACTTGCCCGGGACGTTGGGCAATCCTTATTGTTGAGCCCTGCATGTCCCTCCAAGGGAAAATGAACTCTCTCCATGTCATTAGCGTTGTCCTGCATGGTTTTGTCAGTCAAAAATGACACTGCTTCTTTACTGGATGTTTACACCAGGGTCCAAACACTCTAGTTTAACAGCCGTAAACCAGGGCATGTGTCACAAACTGCGGCAAATGCCAAAAAATGCAGTTTAACCTCTCGTGGGAATATTTATTCTGATTAAGGACTATAAATGCCTCAATATTGTGATTAAGATTGGAATGCTCCAGCTGTCTTAATGCGATTATGGCTTACTCTGACCTCATTCTGATTAAAGCTGGGGTGGAGGATTTGGGGAGAAAATGGCAGTTGGGATAGAGATTCGAATCCAAATACCTCAACCGCTCCACAACCGTCC